>VMBQ01000212.1:75948-212072 GCA_007657795.1 Dreissena rostriformis
AAATTGCCTTTTACTATAATATATTTCTTCATTTCTTCACCGATTCACTTCAAATTGATACTGGACCTCTCTTATGACAATACGGTCAATCTCAACCATGCATGGCCCCATTCCCAACCCTGGGGCGCCCCGCCCACATAGACCACACCCACCCAAAATTGCCTTTACTATAATTTCTTCATTTCTACACCGATTCACTTCTAATTGATACTGAACTTCTCTATGACAATACGGTCAATCTCGACTATGCATGGCCCCATTACCAACCCTGGGGCACATCTAGGTCAAACATTTGGTGTGGGGATACGCGTCGGCCTCTGCCGCGCCATTTCTAGTTCAACTATGTTTTTAATGAAATGTGCAGTATATTACAGTACAGTTTGTCTTCTATACATTATTATGGTTTTAAGCATGGTTTTAACGTTTGCAAATACATTTAATTACAAAAGCCGACAACACATTTGTTTATCCATCTGTAGTGTATCATCTTTATAACAAACATCAACCCATTTTATTCAAGTAAATAAAGGCCACCAAACAAAAAATACACAAATTAAAATTGCATACTTTGTAGTTAATTAATACACAATGTCTAGACTTAACAGCAAACTATTTTACCTCAGATTTGTCTGCATTTACAGACATGTTCAGATCTGTCAGTGCATTAAACATTGATGGTGCACCTGAAACATTCAAATTAATTGAAGTGACATTACAATTTTTATGTTCCATTGTACACATGTATTTCTTTAATATTATATTAATACTATGCTGAGGCTGTACAAGTTAGGTATGATGACACCAGAATAATATATTCAGCTTGTTACGATATAACTTATGTAATAATAAATAAACTACATATTTTTGTTTGTGATAAAGTTGCTTTAAATATATAATAATCTTTGATTATTATTAGTACTGTTAGTTTAACATAATTCCTTTAGCTAATTTGTATTTCAATAAAGATAACTGCATGAGACATTAGCAAATATTTTGTAGAGACTCTCGAATTCAAATTCTACAATATTTGCAAGTGTGTATCAATGAAACTGTTCAAATATTCAATATCCCCACTTGTAAACATATTTCAAGTTTTCAAGTGCTCAGATAACTCAACAAAGCTGAAAAGTCATATTTACACAAGAAACATGTCTGTGCTTGTAAAGTTGAACTCTTGCATAAAAAAACAAATAATTGTACCTATCCCTAATGTATCTGATCTTAATTTATTTCCCTCTGCTTCCAGATGGCGAATCTGCTCCAGCAGTTGTGAAGCTGTCGGAGCTTTCCTGACGGTGCTTGCTTTTCCCATCTTCAGTGGACTTAGTGCCCCACCAATGGCACCGGGTGGGGAAATGGCAATTGAAAATCCTGCGGACGAAGCCATTTGCACGAAATTCCTTTAAATTTCACTGCACATATAACATAGTCAAATTTTTTTTTTTATTATTTCAAATAGGGTCTTCGAAGAATCATGTCCAAAAATGCGAAAAACGCCATTCACTAATTTGTAAACAATCCGTTTATTTTCGTATCAGCCGCACAACAACCAGAACGCATCTGCAAGAGTAGTCTCCCTTTGTTTTGGTTAAGAACAACGAATTCATGTTTACATTAAGCAGGCGGGCATTGACCGCATTGCCCATTTATTGCAAATACAAACGATTTATCTCCATCAAACCATTCGAACATGTTTTATACAGATAGGCCCCTAAACATTAGACTAGTGCTTTTCATTATGTTCTTGTCACAGGATAATTCGTTCCTATCATGGATTAAGAATAAAAAAGGACGTGTTCACGGATTTTCTTAATTTTGAAAAATCGTATTAAATGAACTTTCTAACGAAACTGTTATATTTGGATTAGTTTTAAATGATGATAATAATAAGAAAATAACGATTTTGTTTTAATTTGTCAGTCCTGTGGTGCGATCCCGAAGCAAAAGGTAACGCGCAACCACTACACCGCAATCGTGAACTCGGCTAGTTTAAACCTATTTATTTTAGTTCGATTACATTAAAAGTACTTACTACTTATTTAAAACTCTCTCGAGCCCGTTTCCTGGGACTAGAACCAGTACCTCGTGTCTATGGGGGAGATTTAAAGAACGCTCCCACAGTGGGGATCAAACCCGTGACCTCCCGGTCGCTAGGCGGACACCATATCCACTACGCCAGTAAGTGCGACCTGGTGAACTCAATTAACACAAATTTTACGCTTTTATTGTTTCCTATATTTGCATTCGGTTTGTTTGTGCACGTTTTGCATGAGTTTAACGAGGCCATAATATTATTCTTGGTGACAGAACGGTAATTTAATATATTTATGTCTAAAGGTCAGTGTCAGGTATTTACGAGCTATGCATGGATGAGGAGCTGGTTATGTTCAAACCTGATGCGGTGATACAGAACGCAATCGTTTGCGAAAAACGATGTTTGCTAAGAGTTCATCGGGGAGATATTTTTTGGAAGATTAGGATAAGCAACTTACCCTGGACCAAGCCAGGTGGACACCGCTTAACACTAGAGCCTCATCGGATGATGGCCGGTCACAATTTGCGTTCAGTCAGAAAGAAGAAAATACATGCAGCATTAATTTAAATTAAACGTCGTTTGATAGGGTATACCGTAGTTGGGAGTTTTTGCAAGCTTTCTAGCAGTGAATCTAGTAATGTTATATCGCGTATGTCGTTTAATGTTTAAGTGTACTAACTTCTAGATTGACGGCAATTACCGGTAAGTCAACATAACACAAGTGTGCTGTTTGTTTGAAGTTAATTTAGAAGATTGTTGATAAGGAATCTGGCTTACCCCAGGTAGTGGTCACGCATGCGCATAGAGATAAACATGCACATGGTACATATTTTACAAGTATGACCATATGGAATTATTACACGGGGACGTACAAGAAAAATTACTAGATCACTATCCATGAATCAAACGGGTTGAATTAAGCCGAGAATTAATAATAAAACGTTTATAGTAGAAATTCCAGATCATCGTAGTGTATCTCAGGAAAAGGCCATACAAAAACATGTCTGCTATATTGTTTACTGGTCCACCTAGTAGATCACTGTTTATTTTTGTCTGGTTCTACCATGTGATCATCGAATCAGAACATTTTGAGCAATTAGGAAACCAGAAAATTAAGATTTTTGTTTTATGAAAGTCGATCGGTTTGTAAATGTCTTATAAAGGAAGTTGACGGACCCACACACGCACGCACGCCCAAATATATAAAAAAAAAACGACAAATAGAATCATACACATAACACATTGTTTTTACTATAATTATTATTGTGAAAAAATAAGACGTGCAGACGGACAGACATACTGACAGATTGACGGACGGGCGGGCGGACAGACGGGAGAACAAACGGACAGACCACAACAGTATACCGACCTCTATGCTGCGGGTTTAATATCGATTATGTCGGAGTAGCCTATGGGTCCAAGAAAGTAACATTTAAACTACACTTGCTTTGTTCTGTCATAGTACATGATTAACCGCACGTACGTTCAAAGTTTATCTAAATAGAACACAATACGAGTTTGTGATAACCAATATTTACTTAAACCAAGTTAAACGTTTTAAAAATACATTTGTAACCAGACTGTTGCAATTCATTATTTATAGGTATCATTTAGTACATTTTCTGCAATTAAAAAAAGGTGATTAAATTTCAACATAGCTCGTTCTGAAATCGATTTTACAGAGCAAAATAACAAAAAAAAACTTTCATAAATCAACACAAACTACATTTGGCACATCATGTATACGACTTAAATTGTTTTAAAAATAAATCAGACACTATTTGGATAAGCCATGTGTATGAAGCAAGACAGCATACTATAAATCCTTTAATATCCACGGGATTCAAATGAGCCTCCATATAAGAGGACAGTGCAAAGTAAAAGGACCTTAATTCTTTCTTCAACATTTACATAGTTATTTCCTTTTGATTAATTAGTACTTGTGCGGACAGTATCTCGCAGATATTGTAAAGATTCAAATGAAGCGTCATTAAAATGTCGAAAATTTGAGAACAAAAAAAAGCTTAACGGAACATAACTCAATATGTACGGAATTATTGTCTTTTGTTGCGATGTTCTGTGTGTAGCAATCGATACTTGGTTAAATGGATGAGAAAGGGTTCTGTACACACTAGCCAGAAATCTGTGTTCTGTTGAAACATCGCTTCGGATGAGTTCCTCGCTTTCAACTCCTGTTTGCAGTTTAACTTGAATGATTAACATTGAGTGAAATTTCATTGTGAACAATAATCTTTGAGTAACCATCACTGTTTTCAACATACAGAAGAGGCATTAAGTCTCTACATATCCCAATTTGAAGCAGAGTTTACTTATTGTCAAAAAATAAATGTTGGTATGGTTTGTTTAGAGAAAAAAGAAAAACAGGTTATCAAGGTTATCCAAACCGAAACACGGTAAACAGGTCCACAGCCGATAACGCTAGAGAGACCTGTCCATAATATGGATCTCGTGAAATACTTCAGTAGTTAGGAAACGCAGCAATTCAAGTATAAAACCACCGATGTTCAAGTCCGCTGGCACAAATAGGAACATCGTGCATGCAACAGGTGTGCAAGTTATTAGGTTTCATTGACATTTTAACCAGACTTTGCAGTGCGCGACAAACAGTATTTTTTTTTTAATACGTTTTACAAAACCTCTTATTTTTTGTAATTGAATTTGCAATACAATACGTGAAACATTTTGTAGCAAATAAGGATATTTGTTTTATTTAGTTTGGGTATTTATTTCGGTAATTATAATCATTATTATTATTATTTCAGATAACAAGCAAATGCTGAGAGCGTTAATTTTAGCGGCTGCATTAGCGGTAGCTGCGGCAGAAAAGTAAGTACACTTACTATAGGCGATTTTCTATATAAGAATCAGTGTTGATATGCATAAAATACATATTATGAAAACAATATTGATTTGTTTTTATATTATTATTATTATTATTATAATTATTATTATAATTATTATTATAATTATTATTATTATTATTATTATTATTATTATTATTATTATTATTATTATTATTATTATTATTATTATTATTAATACAAATGGCACATTTTTCTTTCTGACTTAATTATTCGTTTGGTCGTTGACAGAATCACTCAGTCAAGAGTGTACTTTTACATAATTGTTTGACACACGAAATTTCTAAAAAAATAAATAAAGCCGAAGACAGTATATATAATTTTAAATAGTGATACACATTAAGCTATATGCACTTGACAATAATTAGAATAAATCATTTCAACTATTTGAAGATTTATACAAATAGCCGATTTCCTAAAAAACAACCCAAAGTATTTTAGTCATTAGAGCATGTCATCAACAATGTTAAGCAGCGGTCCAAGCAAAAGGACACACTGCATCGCAAAATTTGGCGATTGTACTTAAAGGGACTGTTAACCACGAATGACGAAAAAAGAAAAGTTCTAAAAAAAACGTATTTTTTTTACAATTATTAGTTTATAATGATTAAAATATCACGACTGGTATATAACATTACTTGAAGAAAAGTTCTAAAATACCGTATTTTTTACAATTATTAGTTTATAATGATTAAAATATCACGACTGGTATATAACATTACTTGAAAAAAGTTGTTTTTTTTACGTTATTTTTTAATTGATTTATTTTTACTGGGTATGCATACCAGGTAACTACCAGTTCACTATAAATAACGCAAGTAGATTGATCATCATCGTCACGTTGTAAACCCAGGAATGCAAATTGTGCATGCGTAGTGAATTGTATATATTTTATATATACAATTATCAATTTACTTGCGTTATTAATAGTGTGTATATCGTTAAGTCACCTATTTTCGCGATGTACTTTCGATTTCACATCGCGAAATTTTGTTACCGAATATACTGAAAATATGAACTTTTTTCAAGTAATGTAATAAACCCGGCGGGATATTTTAATCAATATAAACTAATAATTGTAAAACAATACGGTATTTTAGAACTTTTCTTTTTTCGTCATTCGTGGTTTACAGTCCCTTTAAGAACGCCAATGGTGTTTACTCGTTTGAAAACTATTAGGAAAAAATGTATACACTATATAACAGTTTTTAATTACTTCGAAAAACCTTCTTACATACAAAACATACAATAATGTGACGCTTATTTGCCCCACATGCATCAACCAACTGCCGCATGAAAAAACGGGCGAAATTGTGTACCAACTATGCGAATTACTGCGATTTTTATGATCGTAAAGTCGATTTATGCTACAGACGCGATGAAAAATGATGATACTAGATGAAAAGCATATTGACAGGTTGACAGAAGTATTACCCAATGATAGGGCTAGCCTAAGCCAATGTTCTTGATATATGATCTTATCCTATATTAATCATTACATTTTAGTTTAATTAAAAATAAACAATCAAGAAAATTATATATTCACTTGAATTATTGCAGTGATCGCTTTCTATACCGTGTTGTGGTGTTTATTGACCTGCATGTGTTTGTTGTTGTTGTTAATTGTTTGGATGTTATTGCTGTTGTTTGTTGTTTAAAGAAGTTTGGTCTCTATTTTCTTAAATTTTACATATGTTTATGTATATTTCATTTTTATGTATTATATCATGCAAAAACTAATCTTTCCAAAATAACGGATGAATGTACGAAATGCTGATAATACGTTTGATTACATCAGAGGACTTAACGCAGCAAAATCACGATTAACTGCTAAACATTAACGAAAACATTGCCACCAAGCCACCATAGACTTTGATAACCCTTAGAATGAAAGGCTAGCGTAATTTGTCGGACCAAAATGAGATAGGACGTAATGAACTTGACTCAGATCAACCGCAATTCGACGGAGGTATGTCACATATTCCGTTGTGAGATAAGTAACTGATCAAGTGTTCCAAACTTGTTCATGACATCCTGTCTAGCAACTATATCAAGCCACGTCGTATGACTAGTCTGTTTTATATTGCTTCAGAAATTCTTTACCACCACATTTTTTTAAATATGTACATGTGGAAGTTCAAATACAAATTTGATTGATTGCTTGATTTAATAGTGTTGTTTGATTACAGGTTAACACGCATTATTGTTAAACAGAAACCCATCGATTTAAGAATGTCAGTGTTGCATAACGTTTAAGATCTTTTTTTTTCTACTTATGTCGATAAAGTATTCATTATCATTTTTGCAATGCCGAAAGACGCCTAATATTTTTTTGACTGATTGACCTTTTGATAATTTAACCTCTTACATCGTTCTTACGTCCAGTCTGGTCGTCTTTTTAAGCATCTGTTTACTAATTGTCTTCTTACATCGTCTTACGCAAATACTTGTCTTCGTTTGTAAGCGTCTTTGAATACTTCACCTCTTATATCGTTCTTACGTCAAGACTGGTCTTCGTTGTTAAGCAACTATTTCAGTTTTTTTCATTGTTCTTAAATCAAGTTTTGCTTTTGTTTGCGAGTATCTTTTTACTATGTAAGCTCTGATACCGTTCTTACGTCAATTCCTGGTCTTCTTACTATTTCAGCTCGTACATCTTTTTTATGTCAAGACTGGTCTTCGTTTGTAAGCATCTCTTTATAATTTTAGCTTTTACATCGTTCTTACGTCAAGACTGGTCTTGTTTTGTAATCATTCTTTTATAATTTCAGCTCTTACGTCGTTCTTACTCCGAAGAGTTTCCGACCTGGAGTACCACTCAACATCAGCGTCAACGTCCTGCACGCGTCAGGCGACGTCAATGTTAGGGCTCAACTTTTCGACGACGGCGCGAAAGCCGTCATAGCATCCGCCCATAAATCCGTTACCCCCGGTAGGTGATTAAAAAAACTTTGTAGTATGATTATGACGTTTAACGACGAAACATGTTATGATCAATTCATTAAAATGAATTTACACAGAATACATAATATTTTTTGTATATTTAATATTCTTTATCATATTTTAAAAATCCTTTTATATATACCGGTTTGTCATTTGTGTTGCAGGTTCTGTAACGTCTATTCAGATCAATGTAAGTAATTGCATAAACAATAATGGTATTTTGTCCGTACAGCCTTTTTGATGCAAATGAACATCTCCAAAATGTGCTTATATTTTGTATTTCACATAAACGATAGCAATTTAATATATGGGCCTTGTAATTAATCAAAACATTTTCAGACCTTCTAAGGTATGCAAACTCGTTAATGAATCAACGTTGGCATATAACGTTTTCGTGGTCTTGTCATCCACGTCTGTTGCAAGATGAATTAGAATATAGTTTGTTTTTATCCATTCAACATAAAGGTTTTCCAACAACCTATTTTTATTTCGTTTATATTGTTCTAATTAAAATGTGTACATAAATATTTGATAATGTTTTATTTATACCACCTATTTAAGAATCGTATTATATTTTCACAAAAACACAAACGCACAGGTTCCGGACAACTTGCACAGCGGGTCTTACAAGATCCAAGTACAGGGTACCGGTCACGGCGTGCATTTCCAGAACGAGACCACCATCGATTACGAGAGCAAGAGCATCTCGATCTTTATACAGACGGACAAGGCCACCTACAAACCTGGGCAAACAAGTACGTGACCTTTGCATAACCGTAGAATGCTTGACCAAAGTATGCGTTCATATAATACTGCAGATTCCTTGACCACTTAACCACAAGTTTCTTTTCAGCTTGTCATGCAATTTTAATATAACTAAAGTGAAAAATCACTTGCTTCATATAAGAACGGTCGTTATCAACATGAAGTCCTTTATTGATGTCAAGCGATATTTTCCAGAAACAACAACAAAACGACATAACACAAAACACATCAAAATTTAACCAAAACATGTGAACAAAAGCGGTGTCTCCACCGCGTAAAGATAAATGCAAAATATTGGGTGTCTTTATAAATCGGTCAAATGGTGCTCTCAGTTGTGTTCAGCTAGATACATTTATCTGTCTTTGCAACTGTCGTTTACTTTAACATTTCGATAAAGCACATGGAATTATGTTTTGTAACAAAACAGTTATTACAGTACTTATTCTTGCATTTTAGTCAACTTCAGAGCCTTTGCAGTCTTCCCGAACTTGACTGTTTACACTGGAAGCTATGATATTGAAATCTACGTGAGTATGGCATCGAAATAAAATGAACCTATACGTTCAACTATCACCTGTTTACTGCATCGAAATACAATTTGACCCTTAAGTGTAAATTCAAGTATATATATAACAATATATATATTTGCAAACGAGTTTGTCAGATCCATACAGACTATTTCTATTGCATGCCGGTACTATTTTTATCAACTCATCCACCCAAGCATCTTAGTTCTATCAAAATGATTCCAAATGTGAGCATTTAAATAAATTTGTATGTTATTGTGTTTTCTGAATGGATATTATAAACATTGCCCTTTATATCCACCCAAACCACGCGTATTGCTGATTTAAAACGAGCAGCGCCTGTGTCTTTAACACTTGAAACATTACGCAAGCCTGCATTCCATTTCCCGCTTGTAGGACCCCAACACGAACAAGATCAAGCAATGGCTCGGCGTGTCCGATGCCAGCGGTGTCGTGACCAACTTCCTGGAGATGGACACACAGCCGGTGCTCGGAGACTGGAAGGTGAAGGTTACAGCACATGTAAGTTCTGTTTTAATCGCATACATTTGTAATGTAAGTCCATAAAAGCCGCTTTGCAAGTTATGCTTTAACTTTAATTGACATGTAAACCACCCATTAAATAACTCGCAAAATAAATAATCCTTATAATAAAACTAATAATAAAACTTCATATAAGTAAATCGTTCCATGCAAACCAAATGGAATTTATGCTTCAATGGATGTAATCCGGATCTCTAACTCTACTAATTTTGGAAAACCCCATCTTATCCCTTGGTACAAACAACACTGACCCATTTGTATGATAGTTGCATGCACATTATAACGGTTAATACGCGTAACGTGATTTTTAAATGATTTTAAATGTGACACATTTGATACACATCGTTAATCGCAATATATGTATCCTGGAAAAGCAACCTTATGGAGAGAAAAAACACTTATCTGCTGGTACAAATAAAGCTCACCCATTTATAATCCTTTCAAAATCACACACCCTACCAACCGTTATTCACGGAAATCATGTTACTATTTAAAGTAAGCTATTATTGATTGATATAATAGACCAGCGTTGTTTGTACCTATGGATTAGTGGATTTTTCTAAACTCGTGCGAATTTCGGGATGAGATTTTCATGTACCAATCTAGCCCATTAAGGAGTAGGTTTATTATCATCGCCATGTAATTAATGCTTTCCTTACAATCGCACGTCATCCTCTTGATGGTTCAGTATTTGGAACCGTTTTATTATACACTTATGCATTTTATAATGTTTAATATTTACTGGACATTTTTATAAGCGTTTCAATTGGAAAATATCGTTATATAATCTTTATTCTTATTCGAAATTGTGATTTGTTTATCTTTAATTTAAAGGGACGATCGACAGAGAAAATATTCGTCGTTGCTCACTACGGTAGGAGCTTTTAATTTTATATAGTCATACAAGTCGTGTTGAAATATAACTGAATATGATTTTTCCTCGCACAAAGTACTCGTTTGTCATTGAAATACTGTTCTTATTTAAAAAAAAGTAGTATTAATTAAACATTTTATGAATGTGCTGTTGAATTTTATAGTGCTTCCAAAGTTTGAGGTCAAGGTCGAACTGGCGTCGTTTGTTCTTACCTCCGATAACACACTGACTGGAAAAGTCAGCGCAATGTAAGTGGTATTCTGTATTTGAATCGCATAACCAAGACCGCAGATTGTAAGGCACAAAAGATAACAACAAAAAGGTCATTTCATACTATTTAGATGTGAACATATATAACGTTATTTTTTAACAAAATAAACACACATTATATAATTTTTTTAGTATACCAATAAATGTAAATTATTTTATATTATTTAAAACAACTGCTTGTAAGAAAGCTTCACATACACAACGTAATAGTTTGTGATAAGGTTAACAATGTACTAAACTTAAGAGAACAGAACAGAACATAACTTTTATTTTCGCCCAAGTTTATAACATATGCAATAAGGGAAATATAACCAAGTACAATTTTTAGTACAATATTGTGACTTCCGATAATTTAACAACAACAACACATGCTTTTTGTTTAGCTATACGTACGGCAAGCCGGTACAGGGAACAGCCAACCTAATTGTGAAGTTAAAGAACTGGTACCGCCCCTATCAATACACTGGTGATGAGCCCCACGTAACGCAAGCACTCACGCTTTCGGTTTGTAACAACAAGTCGTGTTATAGTTATGTCTCTTATGTATCCATGGCGACAAACTTTAAGATACGCAAGTACTCACATATTCGGTAAAAACATGCTGTTTTGAAGTAACATCTCTTAAGTTCAAGTATTGACGAGCAACACGGGATTCAATCACAACACATTCGGTTTCTAAATACAAGTAGTTTTGCAATTATGACCTTTTAATTGTCCAAATTGGCAAGCCACATGCGACGCAAGCAATCACACTTCGATTTAAAAAAAAACACAAGTAGTTCTTCTACTTCTACTTCGTACTTCCTACAGTCAATTGCTGACTATAACAGGAAGGCCTATTATAGGCAGATATGGACACTGTCGAGTCCGTTTCCTGGGAAGAACCAGCACTTGGTGTCTATGGAGGAGATAAGGAGAACGCTCCCCGAGTAGAGAGCGAACCAACGAACTCCCGATCGCTAGGCGGACACCTCATCCACTACACCACTGAGACCTAGTTTTGTAGTAATGATCTTTAAGTACATGGACTATATATCGCATGCAATAATTTCCATATGATATGCCTCTATCGAGTGCCTACAATACTTAACCCCATATTCATCAGCCTCTAATTTTCGTTTTATATCTAAGTTCCGTTTATGTGACATCAGTACTTACCAAGTATCAGTACTTGTACAGAGTCGCCAAAGGATAATTAATAGTACGGTTGCCTATACCAAATCGCACACATGATGATACACGTTAAATCGTTTTTCACCTGGATGTAGACTTACATGTGTATTATTTTTTTCAAGGCTGATGGCACCGCCTCGTTTTCCATCCCGCTTGACACAATTAAGAAGATGAACAACTACCTGAACGGACAAACTTTGACGGTCGAGGCCAACGTAACGGAGAGCCTTAATCACATCACCTTAAGTGGAAACAACGAAGTGAAGTTTTATGTACTTGCGGAGAAAATGGAGTTCCTGAAATCTAACCCAAACACATTCAAGCCTGGACTGTCCTACACAGCATATGTAAGTAGTATCAAGACCTCAGAGTTCCTTTTTTCGATGTTCTGCTTTTATTGTGCCTGGTATTTCGACGCAGTGATGACAGCATAGGTTCCACCTAACTGCACTCACATTGGAAACATACATGTACCATTAAAAAAATCATATTTAGTATCAGTTAAATTATGGATATATTCTTTATATAAAATTTCAAAGATATGACGAACTGTACAATAACCATCCCTGAGCGATACTATTCAATATTATCACATTTTGTATAATTGTATACTTTGTCATACTTTTCTGGTGATAAAGTATACTTGATTCTATCATCATCATCTGCCAATTTCAGCTACGAGTCTCGCAGCAAGATGACCAGCCTATACAGGGTGTTCGTGAAGATGTGCGAGTAACAGTCACGTGCACTTACACAGACAAGGGCTTGGCAACCACGCCCTACCCCTGGTACCAGCCCCCACAGCATAGCTACAGTCTCCCAGATCAGACCTTTACCCTACCGGACAATGGCATTGTGCCGATCCAGGTCGACATTCCAGAAAACTCAACCAGCGTCAGTGTACAGGTAGTATTTTTTCTGGTGTATTTGTTGTGGGTTATCAAACGCTCCTTAAGTAATACTGATACTATAATTAATGTGTAAATGAACCTGTAAGTATGTGATAATTATGTGCTTTGTTGTGTTATGATTGAGAAACTTAGTCAGATTACATAATACATAATTTGGAAAAAAAAGGTCATGTGTGAATATGGTTCAATTTCAGGCCCACTATGGAAAGTCCGTAAATGCTCAGCTCAGCCTGAGCAAGAGTTACTCACCGAGTGATAATTACATGCAGCTCTCCCTGAAATCTTCCAACCTACGGGTAGGTTTATCACGCATACAATTAATACAAATACGCCTCCCTCTTTGAAAAGGGGTTTAATGTATGTGCGTTAAGTGTCGTCCCAGATTAGCCTGTGCATTCCGCATAGTCAAATCAGTGACGACACTTTCCGCTTTAATGTATTTTTCGTTTAAAGGTAGACTCTTCTTGACGAAAATCCAGTTTAGGCGGAAAGTGTCGTCCCTGATTAGCCTGTGCGGACTGCACAGGCTAATCTGGGACGAAACTTTACGCACATGCATTTAACGCTTTTTTCAAAGAGCGCGGCCCAAAATTGCCGTGTAACGATCATTGTTTTACTTGCCGTTTATATTTGAATTATGTGCAGATATTGTTCATTTTCAGGCCGGCCAAGTCGCATCATTTGATGTTCGGTCAACGGAAACCATTTCGACCTTGTTTGTTCAGGTCAGTTCAATTCAATGTCTTTTATGACACACATGTATTGTATATACAAATACATGTTATGCATTCGGAACTTCTACATTTTCAAGTTGATAACATTCTTATTCTTAATCTGGTGTCATATCTTAATAATTTTCAGGTCATGTCTCGTGGCAATGTCGTCATGGCTGGGACGGTGTCAGGAAGTACATTCAGTATTGGTGTAGACTCCAAGATGGCCCCGAACGCTCGCATCATTGCTTACTACGTACGTGCTGACGGCGAGGTCGTCACTGACAGCATTAGCTTCGATGTAGATGGCGCTTTTCAAAACCAGGTCAGCAAATGCACAGTAGTGTACTTTCTTATAAATATCAAACACATTACTACATCGTTCTTAACTCTCTCTGTTTCGCGTAGAACATAAATTGTTTGTCTTATACATTATTTGCTTTAAAAAAAGTAAACGAGAGTGATTCACCGTACAGTAATTAGTAAACGCCACACTGAATTTTATGCTCTATATTTAACTGTTATCGATACTAAGTAATCTTTGTCAGGCTAACTTAAATTAAAAAGGCATTTAGCTTCTATTGCTTATATTTGTAGGTTGCTCTGTCGTTCGACAAGACCAAGGCTTCTCCCGGGGATACCGTGAAGGTGATCGTCACAGCGGACCCCCAGTCGCTCGTTAACCTCCTTGCCGTAGACCAGAGCGTCCTGCTGCTCCGATCCGGAAACGACGTCACGCAGTCAGAGGTGCATCATCTGGAGTACTTGTTTTTATTGTACAATGCACTTTTGTTTCACAACAAATCGTCTCTTGAAATCCACCAGCTTTTTGCTCATAACGGGGACACATGTCAAGTTAGTGACCAACATCGAGTACAACTCACAGACAAATCAGACAACGTTACAAGAAGCGCAACACCAACATGATATTAACCGTCAAGCACAACGTTGGGATTTCATTTTGTCTTAAAAACATGTTGACCCACACACAAGTAGTATATAAAATGTACACAACTAATGTTAAACGAAGTCACTTACATTTATTTTGCAATTATAATTGTAAGGTCATGACTTTCATAGGTGGTCAACGGTTTATTTATTAATGTCTCATTTGGATTTTTTTAAACTTCAGGTCATCGACGAGTTGAAGTCGTACGACACAATCACCCATGATAGAAGCTCCGACTGTTGCGACTTTATGCCAATGGGGATGCCAATGGGGATGGCAGGCGGCCGCCGGAAACGCATGGTCTGGTGGGGTTACCCGAGATACTTCGGAGGGTCTGACGCACAGTCCATTTTTGACGTATGGCAAATCTTAGTCTTTAGTTTAATGTATGTTATTCATTGTTAGTAATTCATGAGCGTTTATCGAAGACATCACAGTCCATTTAACAGCACGCAAATACTTCTCTCTGTATTAAAACACTATCACTACCTTAATAATTTGCCCGAATAGATAATCAGATGGTTATGCATACGAACACGTTGATGATGTACATAACAATAGGAAACGTATACATATATATTTTTAAATATCTATATGAATCCTAAATATTTCAGAACTCTGGTGTCAAGGTTTTGACCGATGCTAATGTCTTCCACCACAACGAACCAATGATATGTAAGTTTTGCATTCAAATACCAGAATAGAAAGGATAATTATAATCATAAAAATGCATTGGGAACAAAATAAAGTAAACGTTTTGGACGAAACAATGAATACATAACCACGAATAACTTTTAAGATACATATATTCTACTCAGATATAAAGCCCAAGGCTTACAGATAGGCCTGTTTCTGGTAGGAAACTGTGTTTAAATGTATAAAACAACATGTATGATGATCTTATGCACACACTCATCAATTACAATACAGGCACCATAGCATTAACTCAAGTGTGGCAATTCGTATTAATTAAACGACACGCGAATTATACCATGATGCTTGGTTATCACAATGAATTACGTATTATGACGGACTCTACAGCTTATCCCGAGTTTGCGATGGCCGGAATGGGGTTTGGAGGTGGTGGAATGGCTGGGGCTGCCGCGGGCGGGCCTATGCCTCCATCTATGACCGATAATGGGGCTCTAGCAAGTGTAGATAGAGTTCGAAATGTCTTTCCAGAGACTTGGCTCTGGAGTAATACTACAACAGGGTATATGAAATAGTGTTCATCACTTTTCCGCTTAGGCGAGGGCAGTGGAAAGTGAACATTTTCTTTCAATCATTATGTTCCTGCATGTATTCCCCGCTTTAGTTCTAGACTTGTCTTTGTCAACGAACCAATGATATGTAAGTTTTGCATTCAAATATCTGAATATAAACGATAATCATAATCATGAAAAAGCGAGACGGCACAAAATAAAGTAAACGTTTTGGACGATACAACGAATGTATAACCATGAATTAGTTGCTACATGTGTATATTCTACATATAAATAAAACCCAAGGCTTACACATATCCTCTGTTTCTGGAAAGAAACAATATATCTGTCTTGATGCATCTGATCACAACATGGGGATCTTATACACGGACTCCTTAATATCAAGACAGGCACTATAGCATTAACAAAAGTGTGACCATTTGTCTAAACTAAATGAAATGCGAGTTAAAAAAAAGTTTGGTTATCATATTGTTATACGTTTTATGACGGACTCTACAGATTATAACATGGCTCCCGGAAGAAATATGGGTGGTGGTCTAATGACTGGGGCTGTCGCGGGCGGACCTATGCCTCAATCGATGACCAATAATGGGGCTCTAGCAAGAGTAGATAGAGTTCGAAATGTATTTCCAGAGACTTGGCTCTGGAGTAATACTACCACAGGGTATATAAAATGGTGTTCATCGCTTTCCCGCGTATGCGAGGGCAGTGGGAAGTGGAATCATTTTCTATCACATTTTAAACACCATGTATGATACAGACCCTTTTGAACAAGACAGGCACCATATCATTTACAGAAGGGTGTATACTTTTCGAAATTAAGTTACACGCGAATTATAAAATAAAGTATGGTTATCATTTTACATTACGTATGACGCACTCTACAGCTTATCACATGATGCCCTTCATGGCAATGGCAATGGGAGGTGGTGCAATGACTGGGGCTGGTGCGGGCGGGCCAATACGTCAACCGATGCCCAATAATGGGGCTCTGGCAAGCGTAGATAGGGTTCGAAATGTATTTCCAGAGACTTGGCTCTGGAGTAATACTACAACAGGGTATATGAAATAGTGTTCATCACTTTTCCGCTTATGCAAGGGTAGTGGGAGGCGGAACAATTTTCTATCAATCATTCTGTTCTTGCATGTATTCCTCGTTTCAGTTCTAGATTTGTCTTTGTGTACTTCACATCGAAACATGTGCCCAATGTTGCTGTTTTGCAATATGCAAACGACAATTAACGGTATTGCCATGGTATCGTATACTTTGTGATAAAGCGATATATTGGTGTACATAAATGATATACGAATTATAAAATGGATGTTGGTTATATGACGGATTCTACAGATTATCCCATGGCTGCCATGGGGTTTGGAGGTGGTGAAATGGCTGGGGCTGGCGCAGGCGGGCCTATGCCTGTATCGATGCCCGATAATGGGGTTTTGGCAAGCGTAGATAGGGTTCGAAATGTCTTTCCAGAGACTTGGCTCTGGAGTAATACTACAACAGGGTATATGAAATAGTGTTCATCACTTTTCCGCTTAGGCGAGGGCAGTGGGAAGTGGAATCATTTTTTGTCAATCATTATGTTCGCGCATGTCTTCCCCGTTTTAGTTTTAGACTTGTCTGTGTGTACTTGTTGCTTTTTTGCCATATGTAAACGAAAAACGTATATATAAGAAAAAAGTAATATACATGCAATCCTATCAACAACCGATTCCATAGATCCAGAGCTGATAGATGGGGCCATGTTTATGGGAGGAGGGATGCCCGAAGGAGTTATGCCTCCTGGCGGGGGTCCACTACAGCCAGCACCCGGTGCACCACTTCAATCAGTTGATCGAATCAGAAATGTGTTTCCGGAAACATGGTTGTGGAATAATTATACAACTGGGTATTTCGCATTCACTGTTTCGCTAGATGCATATGCCTTTTTGATTCAGCCACTGGTGAAGGTCAACTGATATTGTGTTTCTTGAACGCGCTGTAGTCGGTTCTCCATGTAGGTTTCCGTGATTGATCTCTTGGACTTGGGATTTATTTTCAATCGGAGATCCAGAGTGATTCGTTCTACATTGTTGCTTTCGTCGATAGAATAAGATCTACTCAGAATCCGTTTAAATAAATGAGTTTTCGACGTGCCCGGAAAATATCAGTTTTTGTCTGTTTTTATGGTTGCGGGTAGAATAGACTTATTTGTCTTATTTACTTTTTGTGGAATGCGAATATAAAGGAAATCACCTATCGAAGCAAAGTTAAACACTGTTTTGCGTATCTTAATGAGGATGTGGACACTGATACATCGTGCTATTGATACTAACTATCGGCCTCTTGCTCATCATTCATTTAAGTATATTATCGCGAATAACACAAATGTTATAGTCATATTCTGAACAGATAAATCGATTTATTCCTGACCCTCACTTGCATGCTTTATACAAAAATAATTATGTTAAAAAACCGTTTCTTTGTATAATAATTACAATTTGTGTACGAATAATGACAGAGTGTCTTTTTTTAATCCGTTTAATATTGGCGAAACAAAAAAACAGGCCAGAAAACTTCTTGATAATGACATGCAATCAGATTTTTTCCCCTGTCATTGTTACGCACATAACTTGTTCTGTGACAAAGTAGTACGTGTTGTTCGAAGAAACCAAATAGCCTGTCGATTAGAATTTCCTCTTATTGCTGAATACCAATCATAAATGGGCCATTTTTTTCCGGAAACTTTGCCTTTACTGTTTCAACAACCGGGTATCGTATAATATGCTTGCTATCTGTATTACCCCTGAGTGGTACACCCCAACCCATCTGGCTGATAGACTATATGAATATTTGTTGATAGTGTGTTTATGATATACCTGGTGTGTTATTTAGACCGACCTATTATTAGAAAGTTGTATCAAATTGGCGCTCAATCGCTGATTCATAAATGTTATATTTTTTACAAATGTTGATAAATGGATCGTTTCGTGGGAGCATTCACAATTGACAATTCGTATTTAAGAAAATAATTTTCATTCTTCGACGAAGGTTATCACGGATAGGCGGAATATATTGTTTTAAGTAAGTTGTCTCTTCCCAAATGTTTTAAGTTGGGCAATATTCCATCTACAGGCAACGGCCTTGCTCAGTGCTAGTATAACAGTGGATTTTACAATATTTAAATGTTCAAAATAACAAGCATATTTCAGCGCAGTTAAAATGACTGTCTTTAGAGCTTTTAAGACAACGATTTTCTCAAATCAGACTGGCACACGATCCAATCGATATTGTAGACTAAGCAAAAACACTTGCAGTGAAATGGTTTCCAATTTATACTACTAAATAGTATAACTCAGACACAAATGTAGACAAATGTGAGATTTTGCAATGTTCATCTCCGGATCGTTTATACTTTGTCGGAAAACCACGTTTAAGCGTTCGTTATATTCCAGCGTGTTTAGTATGGCATGGCTGATGGCGCACTGTTTGAAATGTCTTCATAAAACATTGCTTTGGAATAACGCATCGATTTGTACTGAAAATAATAGTAGAGCATTAATTTTCTTTGCACAAGTGCGAATATGCGCTATGACGACTGTTTAATTGAATAACGTTTATTCCATTCCTGAATGAGGTTTGAATACACACAGTTTGTTCGTTTTCTACTCGCATTTTTTTCTGTCCTAATTTTTTATTAACATTTCTGGTAAAGTATTATTTATGGTTCTAGACATAAAGCATATATCAATCACTTGACATTGAAAGTGTATGCTTATTTCATACCATAACAAAACATTATTATTTGAACACCTACACACACGTATGAGTAAAATAAATAATACGTAACAACTAAATGCAATCAACAACCGGTTCAAAAGTTCCAGATCTGATAAATGGGACCATGCTTATGGGAGGAGGGATGCTAGAAAGGGTTGACGGCCTTTCATCTGGCGGTGGTCCAACACAACCAGAGTCCGGTTGGCCACTTCAATCAGTTGACCGAATTAGAAATGTGTTTCCTGAAACATGGTTGTGGAATAATTCTACAACCGGGTATTTCACATAAACTAAACTTAAATGTGTGGCTAGAATCACATGCTTTCATTGCCGCAGGTGAAGGTCAACTAAAAGTGTTTGTTTTAAAATGGTTTGTAGTTTATATGTCAGCCATGATTTACCAGTCATTTTAAAACTAATTGAACGTTACTGGGATAATTGGTTGACTTTCAATCGGAGATTAAAGTGGCATTATTCCTTATTTTGTCGCTGAGTGGGTATAATAAGATAGAATCAGACATTTATGTTTCAACCAAAATTCGCCTGTGGCAGAATAATACTTTAGTCTAATCGTTCATGTAGTTCCAGACAAATATCCAATATTTGTTGTCGGTTTCCTTGGTCGCGAGTGTTTTATATTTTTGTGTTTGATTTACTTTTTTGAAAATAGGATTGCATACTACGTCTATACACAATGAAGAAACGTCTAAACGGAAATGAACCGAAGAACAACATGCTCTGAATAATAATAACATCATCTATCACAGCAAGTTCAAGTTTGTTTTCTGCGGATCCAGAGGAGGTTTTGGAGTAACACTAATTCATCGTATTATGCACCAATACAATCTGCCTGTTGCTTATCATTTATTTCTGATTATGATAATTTCCACAGAGTTCCTCAGATTTGAACGTGTTTCGATCCAGTTAGTTTTGGAGGTTTATCATATAGACCATATCAGTTCCGTGTAATAACGCATACTATTTTTGGACAAATACGTACCACTTCTTTCTTATATACACTAAGATTTATCCTTGTTTAAACAAAACAAATACTGGTCTTATTGTGAGGTAAGTTTAACTGTGATAATCCAACAATGCCCCTGTAATGACAGTTCCTGGTGTTTTGTTTGATGTTATTCCTTTGCCCTTTTATACTAGCTGACGTGAACATGAACTACTTTCCTGATATCGTTATACTAGCTGACGTGAACATGAACTACTTTCCGGATATCGTTTCTGGAGTTTCATGTTTCCAAAGTTTGTACCGGTAATCGCGAACAACATATTGTTTGTTTGTACCGGTAATCGCGAACAACATATTTATTCCATACATATTCCCATCAGATCAATCGAATACATCCGGAGATTAATTTGCATTTGTAATAAGCACATACTTCAATTTATTATTTGTTAAAGAAGTTTTTGTTAACACTTTATAATTTTAAGAATAAACTACGTTAATATATATTATCAGCCAAATACTTGCGAACCAAAAAAGGCGAGACTCTTTTGTTGATAATTAAAATCAACTGTTTCCTTTTTACATTCTTTCATTTTACATGCTTAACCCAGTAGCATTTTATGTTAATGGCTATGGTGTGAAGAAACTCATATCATGATTGAATCGAAATTCCTTTTTACTCTTATTGCGAATCCACAGATCGACCAATGTTACATGGGCCGATGCCAGGAATCATGTTTGCCAATGCGATGGGGCCGGCTAATGGTGGCATGCAACCAGTTCCGGCCCCCAGTGGCTCACTTCAGTCGGTGGATCGAATAAGAAATGTGTTTCCGGAAACATGGCTTTGGAGTAACTCAACAACCGGGTATCAGATAGTTCGTCTTGGATGACGTAGTTACGCGAATGCTTGCTTCTTATATCAATGTTTGGTACAAGTGAGTTTGTGACGTGCCTGTTGTGTTAATAAGTCCAAAAGGTTTTAGTTAGTTTTCATTAAATTGACTTGGTGTTACAATATCATGTAGAAGTGTGGCATGCCTGTCAAATGTGGTTTTATAAATGTGACATTACATTTGCATTTACATATATTCATTATGGGTTTGTCGCCGGAGCTGCTAATTTGCTTTTAAGACGTTGATTTGTATTCTTCGACGTAGATAATCACGGATAAGCTCAAATGTTTCGAAGACATTGTATTGGATTGTGTTGTGCTTGTGTGCTAAGACTTCAATATGCAAGTTTATCCGCATAAAAAGCAGAAATGGTTACTTAAAAGTCAATCGAAAAAAGTTGAATGACAGTGTATTAGGCTAACACAATTGAACCCTAATTATAGAATATTATTTGGAACGGAAGAAGACAGGAAATCAATTAATATGTAATTGATATGATATTTAGACACAGATATGATGTTCATGAAGGGGTCTGCTCTGGAATCACACTCCGCAACGTCGTCCGGCACAAACCCATTGCAAGAGGTTACTCAGATTCGAAACGTGTTTCCAGAGACATGGCTATGGTCTAACTACACTACAGGGTACATCTGGATTCACGGATACTATAATCTGCTCATTAGTTTGCAACCCATTGTGTGGGACATTCGTTTATGTTTTAGATGTTTGGATGTTAATTAGTGTGATTGCATTTATACTTAAAGTATGAATAGAGGAGTTCGGCAAAGTTTAATACGGTAATGGTTTTGTAACAAATGTCCCATATAACGATGCGATGTTCTGCAAACCTATAGTGCGCTCGCATTTTGGCGGTTTCCTTGGAGTTGGGGGAGGCCGATTTCCGGCTGCAGCAAACCTATAGTTTTTTATAGTTTACCATGCTGGCGGTTTCCTCGGAGGTGGGGGAGGATGGTTTCAGAGACCAGTAAATAGTTTTGGGACGACAGCCAGTGGATCTTCATCCCCAGCACCCTTACAAACACCAGACCGTATTCGTAATGTCTTCCCAGAGACATGGCTTTGGTCAAACTCTTCTACTGGGTAACACCTCATACTATACATCTAAGAATGCTTCAATGTCGATGATTCTGTTCCGGACTGCTAGTGTTGAAGTTCCATGTTGTTTTGTTTGTTAATGTATCCATTACCATTCATGCTTTTAGTGTTTGTTTGTGCGACAATTTAAATTGGTCCTTTTATTTGACTATTTAAATTTAAGCTCTTTCGTTTATTTAGAATTTTGTGTCCGCGGTTAAATCTGCCAGTTTAATATTGTCGCACAATTAATACACCGCTTATTAGAAAGCTTGAGCTAAAATATATTCGGATATCAATAAAAATTAGTATGTATATTTAATAATGCCAGGAGATACATTTTGCAATATATATGTTTGCTTTGGTGATGTGAAACTCGGATCGCATAGATTCTAGTTCCTTCTTTTCTCTTACAATACAAACATAATTATGTAATGTTCCTGTATCAAGATTTTATGTTATTCTTAGTTGTAAAGTTCGGGATATTCACCTTAACTGTGGTGTTAAATGTAGTAAATTATAATACAGTACTACATAACTGTTATATAATTTTGACATGTAGCTGTTTAGGTTTTAATATTCCACTTTTAAACATAAAAACATCAGTTCGTATTTCAACTAACGTTTAATACTTGTTTTTTGTTTTAATCAGGATACAAATGGATTCTTTAATATGATTTAATCAATCAATTTCCAAATCGTCTGTACATTCTGTCGAAAATTAATCAAGCGATCTCCAGCTACAAGGCTTTACATGTTACTGTAATGAATTACAGAGCGGACGGCACCGTTACAATAACAACTACTGTACCTGATACAATCACATCTTGGATAGCAAGTGCATTTGCAGTTCACTCAAAGTCAGGATTAGGCATCGCTTCATCTCCAGCAAAGGTTTGGTACACACTGTTTTGCATATTTCTGAATATTACACACATTTAGTACTTTACTACACATTCGTCAATACTTATAACATAAGTTGATATTAATTTATGTATTTATGATTCGGAATTCAGACTTTTATTGGACATGTACTGTTTTGTCGCGTGTATTACATTCAATACAAAAGAAAACTTCAGGGAATGAAACCCTAATAACCATCTGCTTATCATATTTAGGGAAAGCGACGAGTCACATACTTTGCGGATAATATATGCAAAATAAAACAAAACATAACGACATTACAATTGGGTCAATATTAGGCAAGTTAACATTTGCAAAACACTCGGACACAATACAAAAGTGTAATACATAACACGCTACAAATACAAACGAAATAAAACTGGACTCGCCGTCTTCGAACGGTAAGTCCAATGAAGGCCTTATATTTACTTCAGTTGATTGTGACACGTTTCAGATTGAGGCGTTCAAGCCGTTTTTCGTGAGCCTCAATCTGCCGTACTCTGTTGTTCGAGGGGAGGAGCTCGCTCTTCAAGCAAACGTCTTCAACTACATGTCACAAGATATGGATGTAAGCTTCGTGCATTAAATCTAGGCGCTGAGATTTGATGTGTTATGATCAGAACTCACAGAATCCTTGTCGCCAACACAAACCACGTGATAAAAATCGATTCAAATATTTTGTTTTAAAATTTGTATATGGATCAATTTGTTTGATTGTTATTGGTCTTTTCCTTTTTAGTTCATTTTATGAGGTAAATAGTAAAAAAAAAACTGATAATCATTTCATGTCTGGAATGATTTTACTTGTGATTGCAGTCGTTACCGCTAGCGAGATAACCTCTGCGAAAAGTTTGGCATTATTTTATATATTGTTAAGCCACATTATATATAATATACAGATAAAGTTAATCTTGACGTTAGTTATATTTATTTCACACAAAGCTATTGTTTCTTAGGAAATGCATGTATTAATGTCTGTTTTGTCAAATGTTCAAGTAGATTTACTCACGATCAAGTTTATCGCACACATGCAATATACGAGTAATGATTACCTAGACGTAATTATTTTACCCAAAGTGTAGATCGTTATCAGTGCGTGTTTGTTCCTTTATTGTGATCGGTATGATGCCTTTAAAAGATTAATTATGACCACATTAATGCTGTTTTATGCATGCCTGATGCTGCCTTAACAACTATTTTAAAAAAGGATGAAAAAAGTATTTTATACCGTGTTTGGTAGTGCTAAGATAAGCAGAAGCGTCTGCCGTTATAATAATAACTGGCACTGTGACACAATACATATTGTAATGTTAATTTTAAATAATAGCACGCGTTTCCAACAGAATGTTATTGTTGGGAGTTGTTAAATGTTTTTTTTTGTCGTTTAGAACAATTCTTAAATCCAGTAAATAATCAATCATCAAACTGTTAACGCAATATAATCATAATAATCTTTGTGCTGTAATAATATAGTATAATTTCAGGTGCTGGTGACCTTGAAGGGTTCGTCAGACTTCAGGAGCATGACCGTTGACGCTAACGGTCATGTCAGTTACGGAACAGAGACACAGACGGAGACAGTCAACGTATGAAAAACTTTATTCCATTAGCCTCATTTTGTCTAACTTCCTTTCACAAAACATTGCCTTCATCTAAATGAATAATTGCCTCGACGTTTTTATCTAGCGAGGGCATTGTGGTTGACATTTCTTAATTCACATTTCACGAATACGCGGTTAACATTTAATATTGTAAATATACACAGTGTGGGTATGTATATTCTGTTTGATTTACCCTATTTATCTACATAGACACTGTATTATATGTATAAATAAACAATTGACGTTTTTTATTTTCAATAATTTAAAGCTAAATATGACTCCATACTAGTTGCTGGTCAAAATAAACACATAGGTCAATGTATTCACCACGTCAATTTTGATGTGTTCGGTATACTCGTTCTATTTATTTGACAGGTCCCTGCTGGACAGGCCAAGTCCGTGTTTTTCCCGATCGTTCCCGCCTCCCTGGGCATGATCCCCCTGACTGTGACCGCCCAGTCGGCCCTCGCAGCTGACGGGGTACAAAGGCAACTACTTGTGGAGGTAAGGGGTCCCATTTTTGATATCTTTTTTATGACATGGATTTTAAAGAATGTAATGTTACTTTGATGTGTATATGTATTTTTTATAAATGTGTATATGTATAGTCATAACTTCATGTGCTATCGTCTGTTGTTTTGTTTTTCAAGTGAAAAATACACAACACTTGTTTTCTGAAAACCCTAAAACAACACCACTGATCTGTCTTCTAGTAAATGGAATGGACTAAGATTTAAGATTCAAACTTTTGAAATTAAGCTAAGCATTCCATTGAAATATATTTGATATTATATGATATCTTAGTGCTACATTCATGTGTCTTTACTTTACATTTGTGACAGGCTGAAGGAGTCGCTAAGCATTACAGCAACCCCATCTTGGTAGACCTGAAGAACCAGACGACATTCAGCCAGGTCGTTGACATCTCTATGCCTCAAACGGTCGTCGCCGGCTCTCAAAGAATCGTCGTGTCCGCAATCGGTACACGAGCATTACATAGATACCATGTTCAATGTATAAATGTAATCTTGCATAAGTTTAGTTTTCACAAACATTTCGACATGATCTTGTCGAAGACACAACAATGTTAAACGTATGTATTCATAAGTTTATGTTCAGTGATACATACGTAGTAAAACACATTAGGAATGTTAATTTTGACTTGATAAAAGCTTGACGGATATATTTCATATGCTAAACGGTTATATTTATAATATGTTTAAATAAAAAAGGAACTTTATTCAGGTGACCTTCTTGGTCCAACGGTGAACAACCTGGACAAACTGCTGCAAATGCCGACTGGGTGTGGCGAACAGACGATGCTTGGCTTTGCGCCAGACGTCTTTGTGACCAACTACCTCACGGCCACCAACCAACTGACGGGTGCTATCGAGGATAAGGCAATCAGCTTTATGGAGAAGGGTGAGTGACGGAAATCGAGTTGAATGAGTAGGGAAAGATCTAGGTCCCCATGGTAGGGTGCTGCATAGTGTTCCTTTTAGGTTACCTCCCTGCTGTCCCATTTGGTAACTATAACATAATCTATACTTGTTTTAGCAATTCGATATAATTTTGCAATTGTTCAATCTTTAATTAATATTCTTTTCTTCTGAAAAAAATCTGAATCATAAGCAATTGACTCAATAAATCACGCATTAAATCATTGAAAAGGTCGGTTCCGGCTGTCAAACTTTCTCCCTTTCAGCAGCAACACGTACCTTTTTGGCTCGTTGAAATTTTCCTTAATGTTTATTGGTTAGTGTCATTGTTTTTAATGTATGAACAGGAATCATTATATGTTTTAGTTGATTATTTACTTATCTTAGCACGTCCCATTATGACCGTCAATGATGCTTACATTACGAACGAAATTCCTTTGTGCTACAAACTAACAACATTTAAGTTTATATAAGTCGCTCTATAAGTTCGCATTTTACTTTCGTGTTAGATCCTTAAATTGCACTGGCTTCTTGTTAGGATATCAACGAGAACTGACTTATCAACACAAGGACGGCTCATTCAGCGCTTTTGGTGATCAAGATCCCTCTGGAAGCATGTGGTGGGTAATGTTCGAGACTTTGTTTGCACGAATATACAATATATTTAATAATACATATATACAATACAACATTTATTTATAACAAATTAGTGCTGTTTTTTTCTACAAATACGATTGTATATATTTTAAGATAAATTAAACTGTTTTGAGAAAATCCACTAGTAAAGGTTATTTTTCACGTGACTGTTTATTGAGCTTATATTAAGAGCATGGACAAAACTGTTAAGGCATATTTATTCTATGATAATTGACACCTGCCGCAAAGCTAGAGCAATTTACACGAATGCCTGGTTCGCGTCCCTCTGTCCATCCGTATGTACGTAACAGTTTCCTAAAAAATAAGAGAATTGGTGCAGAATGAATGAATCACGCAAGATCAAGGTCTTTGTCACAATTGAAGGTCAAATGTTTGACCCTCCGTAGTCATGTCTGCTTCATCTCCATGCTTCTGGAACCATTTGAAGGAATGTATGGACATAATATTAATGTCTTTAGGACGATGTGCATAAAGCGTAGACTTTTTACGCAAGCTCAACGTCGAGGTTCTATTTGAGGTTTAATTCTTAAGTTTCAATGTTTGTGTCGGTCAATAGTTTCCGCTTCATGTCCACTGCACTCTTTGAATGATTTTCACGAAAATATGTTCAACTGCGTTTCAACGTGAGACCATTTGCACAAGCCATAAACCAGTCACTCCAACTCAATCCCAATCCCACTTGAAGGTCGAATGTTGGAGCTCGTATTTTCAAGTCCGTTCTATATCTCATCAACCCTCTAATTGATTTTCACGAATCATGTCTCTAATATTAATCACATTGGGGAAATCTGCACAATGATTGTTGCAGTAAAGCAATATCACGATCAATTTCTCCACTTGAAGGTCAGAAGGATAACAGCGGAAATTATAAATGTTCTTTTTCAATGGCTTATTATTCGTTCCCTAAACACATACCTTCTCATATTTGACGGTATGTATTCGTTGATCACAACAACTTATTAAAAAAAAGGAGAACACTCATTTTTACAGGCTGACTGCATTTGTTGCCAAGTCATTCCATCAAGCAAAGAAGCAAATCTTCATTGACGACGAGACACTGACTCGAGCCATCGACTGGATGATCAACCGACAGAAAGTCGACGGCTCGTTCCCAGAGCCTGGCAATGTGATCCATAAGGATATGCAGGTACAGCCCGAACAATTCACCTGTTGGTAAAGGCTTGATTTAGCCAATTATTGAGTTATATTTCATTTACATATCACAGCACATGTTTGTATTCTACAACCAATTTACTATAAATCTTGGGAAAAAATACCTTAGACAAAAAAGGCAGAGCAAGTCTGAGCAACCTTTGTGCAACGTGGCAAGTGGTTGCCAATGGGATTGATCACAATGTACACGTTAATATATGAATATGAATTATCATTAATTGAATAACACATAACAAGTATGAACAGATCATCGCTAACATGAGTTTGTATAGGGTGAAAGTTTTTAAAGTGTAAACATGTTTTGAATTAAGGGTGGAGCTGCATCCGGCATCGGCCTCACTGCATTCGTTCTGGCTTCACTGTTAGAAAACAACGATCTTCAAGGAGTAAGTTAATAAACTGATAGAACTACACTAATGTGTTAACGTCTGACGTATGAACGTTTTATATGTAATTCATTTTATGTGACGTTATCACAATTGTGCCCTTTTTTGCAGAATTACCATGTATAACAAGATTTTAGTTTGATACAAGTACAACTAAATGATATAATGTGGAATAAAATGTTACTTGATGCGAACTGTATTATTTCATTTATTATTTTGCAATTTAAACATGTATATACCTGAAAGCAATAAGCACAATAACTATTTTAAATGATGTCTGGTATTTTAGAGCATTCACCAGAGAATCATAAAATCTGTGGCAATGGCAACCCATTACCTGGAGTCCCAAATTGCAACTACCAGTGATGACTACACGCTTTCCCTTTGCAACTATGCACTGACACTTGCCCATAGTCCAGCTGTACGGGACATCCAGACCAAACTTAAGACTGATGCAATCGTTAGCGGTTAGTGTTTCAAGATTGAATTAATATAAATAATTTTAAGGATGTGTATCTAAAACAATTAAAACATATATCAAATAGTGTAATCAAACTTCGGCGTAAAATCAATCTGACTATGTGTATATTTCCTCAACGCTTGACATTAACAACTTTGATATTACTTTCAGAGTAATACACATGTAATGAGTCAAAGTATTTTTTATCGGTTGAAGAGGTTCTCGATTGCAATTTACCAAACTGCCTGGTCTGCCACATCCTTATATATTTGCTCATACCATGAGTCCATATTGTTCACGTATATATACTAAACATGAGTCCATATTGTACATGTAGATATAAATCTAACCTGTAGGAGGCACCATCCACTGGCACAAGGACCAGGCAGCTTCCACCCAGAGCCACTGGCAGCCCGCCCACTCACAGGCCAACCCGATCGACATTGAGATGACGGCGTACAATCTGCTGGTGACGGCGGAGGCCGGAGACATGAGCGTGGGTCTCCAGATCATGAAGTGGATAACATCCCAGAGGAACTCTAATGGAGGTTTCAGTTCAACTCAGGTCTGAGATTCACTGTTATACTTATAATCTAATAGTACGAGTATGTCAAGATTCGAACACTGGATTGTTTTTTAAAATATCTATATTTTGCGCTGTCACGTCGCTCTTGCAAAACTAATATATTTTATAATTAGGTTATTTTGATTATTTAAATTGCACAAAAGTCCACATAAATAAATGTTTGTTTTTGATTAATTTAAACAAAATGCCACAATACGTGCATTTTCTATTACACACATTCTGTGTTGTCGAATTGTTTCGTGTATTAGTCTAATGTTTTTCAGTATTTCTGACAATTCATAGTTCATTAAAAATTGTATTTATATAATTATATTTGATTCGCGAACCAATCTTTCTTCCAGGATACTGTTGTTGCCCTTCAAGCCTTGTCCAGATTTGCTGCTATGATCTTCTCAGACACGTTTAACATCCAAGCCACAGTTACAGCTGGAACCTTCACGCATACATTCAACATCAACAAGCAAAATGCTCTTGTCATGCAGTCCGTTGTTGTAAGTACAAACTTTTTTTTGTCATGAAAAACAATCTTAAAAAGAAACGTCTACACTAACATTATCTTAATCAATATATACGTACACATGTATTTATAATATATTTCTATTATTAGTTATTCTTAAATTGTTAACACAATTTAAACACAAACTTTGTTTACAACCTTAAGTATATCATATTAAACAAGTTGACAAATGTGAGTTAACACACATTTCCGAAATATTTCATTTTTTAAGAGGCACAAAGTTTTCATGAATTTAAAGATCACTATAAACTTAGTGAAGGTCTACGTAACAAATTCACGTCTACAAATATGGTGAATTGAAACATCCTCCAGTTGTGTACATATGATATATACCTATTGTGCATGTTGTGTTTGCTCAGTTGGTTGCCAGTTAATCTGTGCGGCCTTTTTCTAGTTGCTGTTTCAGCTTAAAAAATATTTATACTTTGTAATGTTTTAGTGTTTTTTCAATTTCCGATAAATAAAATTTTCCATGTTTCATTTGGCGCTTCAACGGTAATAGTTTTCAATTGTCCATGTAGCATATTACCAAGTTTCCATCGCCGTTTTAATATAATTATTTTGTTATGTTCATATTTCGGTTTCAGTTGCCATCGATCCCCAGCCAGGTTTCAGTTAGCGCAACGGGTCACGGTATGGCTCTGTTAGATGTAAGTGTGTGTTTTATATACAACAAAATGTGCAATTTCTCTTTTGTTTGATAATTTATCAATAAAACAATTAGAAGACATATTTATTGGTATGTTATATATATCTGATAAACACTGAAAAAATAACGAATTATTGCAAAGGTGTTATTATAATAACTTGTGCGTGGGATGAACTGTTTTCCTTTTTGCTCAGGTCGGACTCTCGTTCAACGTTGAGCAGGAAATCGAGACGCCCTCCTTCGAGATCGATGTCACCATAGTTACAGAAACATTGGACATGCTGTCAGTGAAATCATGCGCTAAGTAAGTATCCATGATACGGAGAAGGGCAAAAAACTTCATATAAGGCGTATTAACATATTAAAACGAATTTCTTGTGTATGCAGATGGTTGAAGAACGTACTTTAATTTGTCAGATGTGTAGTATTGATTCTCTCCTAACTGATTTGGCCTTCAGCAGCATAATTTATTATGTATTTTTTGCACTGTATAATCTTTCATGTAAAATGCATATACATATTTAAGTCATGACCTCCTTACAGATGGTTGAAGGCCGGTGCTAGTGGAATGGCCATCCAGGAGTTTGGCATTCCATCTGGATTCGAAGCTGATCTTGAAAGCATTGAAAACGTAGCGGAGATAAAGCGTGTGGAGTCAAAGGACAGAAAGCTGGTGTTGTACTTCAACCAGGTAAGACAATTTTCGTTTGTCATATTGATTACTGAATTTAATTGTTTGACGATCAACTTTAACACAGTTCTATTTTGGTCAAAGCATGTTATGTATTTTAGGTGCTTGCAAGTTGTATGCTATTTGAAAAGAGTTAAATTGTCATTAAAATGTGTTATTTACCAATTGATTGCTGAATAGACATTTTACCATAACAAAACGTATGTACACTATACGTATTCCGTTTATATTGTATGTAATGCTTATGCAATATTTTGCACGAATGTTGTGAACGTATTTGTCGTAAAGGTATACATTACTGTCATACACAGATAACTCCTACGCCCGTGTGTCTGACGCTGGACATCATCCGAACTGGAATGGTGGCCAAGTCGCAACCAGCTCCGATCCAACTCTATGACTACTATCAACCGAGTGAGCAATAATGGATACCTGTATCATTAGGACATATACATATGAAAATATGTCGAAGTCATAGCCGGCGATGTAATCAACTGACTGGTCTGACAGAATTTAAACAATATTGAAACATGTTTTTTAAAGTGTGTTCTTTGTTAGTTATAACTGGCAATATACGCGAGTAATCTGAATTCAAAGTATAGGGTAGTCTATAGCAAACAAATGTCGATTCAATGATTACAGCTGATTTGTAACCAGCACGATTTGATAGAGATCTACATTAACCAATAAATGCGTAACAAATTAATTGAATTAAGATCAGACCCGAGTAATATACATTGCAAGTAGATACATGTTTTTTTTAATAATATATTGAAAACGAATATTTCGGTTTAAGGTAACCAAGTGACGTCATTCTACCAGTCGAACAAGCTGAAGCATGCACATGTCTGTGACATCTGCGCCGAGTGCGGTTGTACGGTAAACAACTACGATGCTATTTTAACATGTCTTAATTCCATTATAATAAAACAAATTTTATATAAAAAAAAAACTATCAATCAAATATTTCAAATTTTGGTTTACGGTTTTAAAAGTGGTTTTGAGGGCATTATTGTAGTTTATGCACTACTTCGCATATTAATGGAGTGTGTCTAACGTAGATAACGAGTCGTGACTGCATATACTTAATAGAGTGTTTTCATTTCTTTCAAAGATTCTTTCACATACGTAAAACACAAGCTTATGTGCTTAAGCGACAACAGCCTTAACCAAAGTAGAGCCACCATGTGTATTATCCTTGTTATATTAAATATGCTTTACCTGTCCAAGATATTCATGCTTCATTTATGTACATAAAAGGTATTTTATTGTATATGAGCGCCTTTCTACCTTCATCCGTAATAGTAATAGTTTATAAAATCATGGGCATTTCGGAAGGATCTTTCACGATATTCTCACTTTTCTCTCTCTCACTGCAGGGCGCCATAGTCGCTAATGGAGGACGGTAAAGAAAAGTACGACTCGTTCGAAGAAAGTCCGAAAACAAACCCTTGACACTTGTGATGATTTTTTGTGACTCGTTGATTGTAAACAATTTTGGTGTATGACGTGAAATGATTTATACGCATATGTATTTTTAATACACGTATTATTATTGTAGTTTTAAACAAATATGTGTTTGTTGTATTATTCATTTTGGCTGCGTTTGCTAATTAAGGGGTGTTGCTGCAGTTTTGCTGATTATTTTCCATCTAATAACTTTTGCTCAAAATTTATATTCAAGTACTACATACAAATACTATATGAAAAATGAAAAAAAAAACATCGGGTCACCCCGGCCTTGTTTTGATTTTATTCACCATTATATAACATGTACTTTTTCATTAAAACTGAAAAATCTCTAATTGCATAAAAATGATTAATAACCTATGAAATTGGCAACATATTGATATTATATAACCTAATATATATCATATACCATTTAATTAAACCACAAACTACCAAAAAATTGAGAACACAAGTTAAATTTTAAGAAATTTCAATTTTTATAATTTTTATGTCACCCAAAAAAACGTCATTTTTTTTAAATATTTTAACACAAAAATGGAATTAAAAAAAGTTCTATCTTATAACTTTTTGCGAAACTGCTCAAATATGTTGATCTACGTATTGTTATCATAAAACAAAAATAAAAAAGGGGGGTCACAGCACTTTTAACAGAGATTTTTTTTATTAACTATCCCTACCGTCTATGTCAAATTTTCTTAAATACAGCAATTAGGCGAGACCCAAGTACCGGTACATAGACTGTTAGAGATATGCATAAACATTATAGATTGTTTACATTCTAAATTGGGATCACAACGGCTTACTAAAACACAACACTAATACAATATTTAATCACAAACATAAGACCATACAGTATCAAACTCGATCTTAATCATCCATAACAGGGACTTGTTGACAGATTTCAGCATGTTTTGAAGTTTGTGATTAAATGCTTTAAATTGATTAATGTAAACAACAGCACTAAAGAGCTACAGGAAAAAAACAAGAGTGAAGTAAAAGAAAGAAAAAAAGAATAAAAAAAAGTTAACCGCACCTGGGATCGAACCACTGAGTACCTATTATGAACCTACTCGGTCATAAATGTGTGATGATTTTGATAACAAAACTATTGGGTTGTAATTATAGCATCGGTGTTGCCATAAATATATCCTCGGTTAAATAAACTGCCGCAACATCCCTTAATGTAAAGGATTAATGTTATTTGATTTATACTTGAGATGACCATACATTTGTGATACTTACGAATCAAAGATATATATGAAACGTATTGAACTATTCTGTTTCATTAATGTCATGTCAGGTATCCACTGCACACATTATAATATGCGATTGTACTACACGGTTGCGGTCATTATTCGAACCATTTTTACGTTGAGTAATATATCGTGTTTAATTAACGATAATAAATATTAAAGTGACATTACATTAATAGTACATGTTTATACATTTAATTTATTCTTTTTTATGGATCCATGAAAGCAACAACGCATAATTGAAGTTTATTTCGAAAGCCTATACAGTATGTATATGGTCAAAGCTTGTATTTATTCATAAAAAATATAACGTGATGTATACTAAGGTTAATTGTGAAAATGATGCTTAATATATTGTCGTTTGGGAAGCTGTCGTAAATAAATCAAATAGAAAAAAATAAACACCACAACTGTCAAGAGCGATCGTATGTAATGTCAAATAAATTAAGCGTAGCACCAGAATCAGCGTTCTATCGTTTCAACGAATGAGTGTATACACTAAATACATGTAAATACACAACATATATTTTCTGCTATCAAACGCATTGAGATTTGTAAAACTGCATCTAACAGCACATGCACGTAGAGTGAGATAAGAGTAGTGCGTTGCTGTCCATGTTTTGTTTACGCAGGTGCATGCAACTGCTTAATTTGTAGATACCTCATTACGTATTTATATGGACATTTTACAGTTTTATATTGCTTCATCATGAATATTCTAAAAACTCGTACAAGAGAAAACATTGAGTACCTAGCTATCATGAACTTGGGCGTGTTATAAATGGTTGACGGTGTACTTAATCACCAAAGTGTGTTTGTTTAAAGAGGAATTGCGTAGTTACCATTAATTCGTTGCCAAAGTATTGAAATTCACAAATAGTTCAGCTATCATGACACATAGTTTTGTGAAAGCCGGCGTTTAAAATATTAATAAATAAAGTCAGGTCGTTTTTTCTTCAAAGGCATTTTGACGCTTTGAAAAAACCTGGTCAGAACTGCAAGTAGGGATTTATTCATTCTTTGTGGAACGTGAAACACTGCCACATTTGTTTTGAAACGAGAGATATCAACACAATTCGCAAAAGATACAGATTCAACACCTTTAACGTTCATTCAAACACATACTGAATAGTATATAACTAATACAAATACAAGCTATGTATGGCTATAACTTCATGTGGTTGATATTATATTCATTTGTTCTCGTTCATTCCTTCGTGTGTGTGTTTTTCTATTTTAATACAAAACTTTTACTTACATACACGTTGGTCAATGGACAAATAGAGCAGCAAACGTTACAAATCGTACGTCGTCACAAGGTGATAGTATCCCATCCGGATCCACGTGCCCTTCCATCCACACACTTTGTCCTTTCGACAATCTGACAACAATTCTGTTGGAAGCCATAATTTCAAATGTGTCCACGTTTGATATGGGTCGGAAATAACATCTGCCTTATATGCCCCGTCTTCCACAAGTATAAAGCGTGGTGTCTCGGTGTAGAATATTTTAACATATAAACACCTTCTACCGGAGCGGTAAAAGCACCGGTGTAAACGGTGTAACACAAGTTATTTAGGCCAGATAATTATATTCAATACATTTTTTGGATTGATGCATGTTGTAAGTCATAATAGTAAGACATTTCTTAAATTAGATGTTTTATCTTACACAGTTGTGTAAAATGTCAGAATTCTGCTTCCTGGTGGGAATTTCTAGTTCTCTCCCTTGCATTTTGACTCAGACACTGTTGGTTGTAATTTATATAACGACTGACACATTTCTGTAAAATGTCAGAATTGAATTGTTTCATACTGCAAGCAAAATGAATCCTGACACATACATTTCTGTGCAATATCAGAAAGTAGCAAACCGACACAAGAATTCATGCAAATTGTGCTTTTTAAAATATGGGATACAGAGCGAAAATTTGGAGTTAAGAGGGAAACAAAGGGGAAAAAAGTTAACAAGGCTGCACATTTAATGAATGGATGCTGTGAATATATCTCATTGAAAACTCGTGTTTTTAATACTGTACACTTACATATGTTAATAAACTTGTATTACTTATAACTAAAATCGTGAATTTATTGGATACAACTTTGTTGAAGTTGTCAGTGAACTAATCTTCAAAGATGCTGTCTTATTTTAAATTTTAACCCTGTTCGCAAATCAAACTTGCAGTTGTTGCCGCAAAGTTATCGCTGTAAATTCGCCAAAATAAATTCCTGTTTATTTGTACCACGCGGAAATTGACCTTTGGTGGGACGCTTACAGTACAGTCAATGTAATGACAATATTATTATTTCCTACTTATATATAAAAAGATATTGAGAATCGTATTAGTATTAATTATTATTATTATTATTATTATTATTATTATTTATTATTATTATTATTATTATTATTATTATTATTATTATTATTATTATTATTATTATTATTATTATTATTATTATTATTATTATTATTATTATTTTTATTTATGTTTTTTTTTATTGATTTTGAAATTGTGCGGTCAACATTAATGATAACGNACTGGTTATTATTATTTTTATTTAATTTTTTATTTTTTTTTATTATTATAATTATTATTATAAAATTGACTCACTACTCTTAAACTGAACAATCGTTAACTTGGGCTTGCTTTTGATAGACAGTTTTCACAATTTTGGATTGCGAAACGTTATATGCATTTAAATATTAATGAGAAAAAATACGTATTAAAAAAAGAAACATAGCAAAACGTAACCCGCTGGTTTTAACTAGTTGTAATCAGTATTAATTGTAATCAACATTTATTAAGTGAAATGGGTAATACTTACGGATGTGACGCAAGGAAACATAAAATTCGATTAAATTAGTGTGTCTTTTCGCTTGTTTTTGTTTAAATGTTAATAAATGCTTTCAGACGAATACTCAAGTTATATCAACCATTATGCACAGAAAAGCTCTGCTATTAACACTTTTGAATGTAAACTAAATATTATGACTTAATTCTAGTAGTTTTCCCATATGTGCCATCCATGCGATTAACTGTCAACCATTAGTTGATATCGCGTATGTCAGGGGAAAAAAACGTTTAATTCTTCCATGTCAAGTTGATGTATCAATTCGAGTATATGCTACATTAAGTTTGGAGTTAAGAAAAGATAGTCAGCTTTCATCAAAATGTATTTGCAAACATGTCCGAACATTATAAAAGACGAACCATATATACGCTGAACACAATTTTATATGCGAACTTATTTTTGTAGCAACACAACAATTGAGTTTGAAAAAAAAACACACATGAAAACGCCACTTTAATCATTTATACATAATAGTACTTAATTTGATATACATAAATGAAGACAACGGGTTTGCGTGTGATGTCCATGTCGTTTGGGAAGATGTCGTAGGTAAAAACATATGAAACAGCCCACCTTTCCATGGCTATCGTATTTTATGTCAAATACATTCAACAAAATCAACGTGCTATCGTATCAACGAATGATTGTTTGCACTAAATACATGTACATGTCATTACTCAACGTTCCTAATCTATGAAAAATAATAACAAATATTGTTTCTCAATACATAAGCAAACCAGAAAATGTCACATATCGGAAGACTTCGGTTGATACTAGCATTCCGTCGGCATTGTGATACTCTTCCATCCAGACACTTTGTCCGCTTGACAACCTGACAAGAATTGTGTTGGAGGTCATAATTTCGAATGACGTCATAGTTTGGTAAGGATCGGAAACGACATCCGCCGTGTTAGCTCCGTCTACCACAAGTTTTACATGCGTCTCTCTATAGCTGTTTATTGAAAATGAAAACAAGTAGACACCATCAAGCGGAGCAGTAAAAATTCCGGTGAAAACGTTATAACCAGCCCCGTCGTTCAGAAGCGTTTTATCACATTTGATCACCAGACCACTTGGTAAAGGGTCTACTCCATGACTTAAGTACGCTGAAAACGCAGCTTTTCCGGATGTAGTTCGTTTGCTTCGGATACGTCTAACTTTCTGTGTTTGCCTTTGATCTTGTAAAAACTTTGTGTGAATCATGTCTCCGGTATTGTTTTTAAAATCGTTTCCATCCAACCGTTTTGTCGTACGAGGTTTCGCCTTAGATAGCAGAGACGACAGTATGTTTGTACGTTCATCTGTCTGTGATTCTTTGTTGTTGACCCTCAAACAATGTTCGGACAGTTTGGTTATTTCTCTCTCTAAAGCCGAAATTCTTTCGCGATCGTGTTGACCTTGTCTTTCCATGTCATCAAGGCGTGCTTGCATAGAAGTCAGAAGCGAAAATATATCTTGGTGTTTTTGGATTTCCTCGAGTAGCACACTGTTCGCCTTTACGTTCGACGTATGCTTATCCGATGCACTTACACAAGTGCACACAATAATTAGGCATATCAATTGTGTGTATAGCGGCATTGTTGAGACCAAAATGAGCGCACACGTTCGCTTTATCGCTATATTTAAAGCTTTATCTCTCAGTGCATCACGCAGCAGTAATATATTATGATAATGCGTTGGTATCCTTGTCTGGACAGTGACAGAGAAATGCTCATATGTCAGTTATAGTAACTTAACTATTTTCTTATTGATATTTATACTGTTATGTTATGCTTCGTCACTAACATTCTTAAATTTCATAATAAAACTTTAACATCCTGGCAAATTTAAACTAGGAAGTGATCTTATTTGTTGACGGTATAAAATAAACCAATTAATTTCGAAAGTGGAGATATAAAACACATTAATTTAGTGAGTTGTCATCCTCAGATAATTTTATTGGTGGAATAAAAGAATCCTCCTTAATCCTAGTTAAACCTCATGCCTTTAATATTGATTTTTTTTAATTATTTTACTTTATCCACCCGGAGTTTCTGTAATGAGGATTTTAACAATCACATGGGTGTACTGGAGAAAAATATGATCCATAATCAAACAACAAGTTTCATGGTCATATTGTTAAATTACTAAGCTATTGTTTTTCTCTCCTGGTAGATTTAATAATGCTATGTGTGTAAAAATATGAGAATATGATAACATATTTCATGATTATTCAATGAATAAAGCAATGCATTGGGACTTGTTATACCGCCTATTAAAGAAACAAGACAGTGGTTCCTAAGGTTTTTGTTGTTCGCCACGTTACTTATTGTTTGATAATGCACACGACAAGTGCATTTTTCAATCAGAAAATAACACAGATGCAATATTTTGTTCTATACAAAATTATAAATCCAATTTACAATATGATTGGATTAAATTTCTTGTAAACCATGTCTTACCTACAATCTTAGTAGTATCGATTCTTATAAATAGAATAATTCAGTCACATATATCATTGATAGCTAAACTTGTGTTAGTTTAACCGATGTTTTTTGTCAATACAAGTTTTAACTTTTATAATTTATTTTGCAATGACTACTCTATAAAATTAACTGTTATCGCGCATTTTATATTATTCGACAAACGTCGTCATTAAGGTAGCGCTCCCATATTAATGTCACGCGTTTTCTTTGAAGATCGGAATTGATCGTAAATGAACGGTTATTTCCGAGAGATGAATTATATTTTTTTCAAACTTCGAATTTTGATATATGTTTACGTAATTCCTATATAATACAGTCTTTTCACAATAAATATTTAGTTTGATCCAAATATCATCTGAAAAATACGAAAAAAATGTAAACTTGATTTCGCGAAAATGATTTTTATCTGTTTACTAATAGATATCTAATTGTAGCAGCTTCTAGTGTCGAGTTGTCTTGGCCCAGTGGTTAAGGCAATAAACTTTAAACATTTGAAGATCTTCCCGCGCAGGTTCGAATCCTGTAGATACCGCATACTTTTTGCGACGCGATTTATTTCTTTTCTAACGTAATTTGATTTAATATTACATATAAGCTATGTTTGTTGTTAAATAGGTTGCAATTTTTATGCACATTTTTCAATTTGTTAAATTAAAACAAAGTAATGGCTAAATTGGGGGATTTACTGCTTAAAATACGAATCATGCATGTTGATTTTTTTTTTTCAAAACGTAAACGGTAAATCTGTCTATTTCTTGGTATTTTTTGCTGTATATAGTGTATCTATAAAAACTAAGTTGAAAATATTTCTTAAATGAAGCTATTTTGAATTGTATGACACTTTGTTTTTTTACCAACCCAATTTCTACTTGGCTTAAACCACTTACATTTCATGGCGCTTTTCCATAGATAACAAGATAAAAAAAAAATGTCTGTAAAATAATACTTGTTTCATCTTGTTTAAACTTTAAACACCCTTACTGCATCTGTACACACCAACTGCATGCCCATATTTGGAAATCTGGGTGAATTATTGAACTTTCATTTACCCCAGTGCAAATAAACTGGACAAAAGCCGAGCGTGGGGGGTGGGTTTGAAAAAATCAGTATATTTTTTTAACAAGCGCGGAGAGCCTACCTTAAAATTTGCATGTAGTATTATATTATATTTGGAAAGCTGCCCATTACGGATGCGCTGATGCTCTAACAAACCCAATTTCTACTTTTCTGAAACCAGTTACATGTCATGGCGCTCTTCCATAGATAACAAGTCATAAAAAATAAATGTCTGTAAAATAATACTTATTTCACCTTGTTTAAACTTTAAACACATATACTGCATCTGTACACACCAACTGCATGCCCATATTTGGAAATCTGAATGAATTATGGAACTTTCATATACCCCAGGGGTGCAAATTAACCTGACAAAAGCCGAGCGTGGGGTGGTTTTGAAAAAATCAGTATATATTTTTTTAAAGCACGGAAAGCCTAGCTAAAAATGTGCACGTAGTTCAGTGAAATGATGCTGATTAAGAAAATAATACATTTAATTATATTTGGAAAGGTGCCCATTACGGATACGCTACCTTAAATCATCATCTGTTTGTGTCAAGAACGAAATATGTTTAACGTATATTGACTCTCTGTCTCTCTTGTGCGCCATTTTACCTGTATTCTTTTAACTCCGCTTTAAAGGATATTTATTTTGTATAGTTACTAATTTAAGAAAACAGTTAGATATACAATATATACAATATAGGTAAAATGAAACTACGAAACTCCAGAGTCAAGTGAAAAATGCCTATACAATACAGACCAATACATATTACACAAACATTTAACATAAAATAATAATTTAAAAATTAATTGGGGTTACTGCCCTGTAACGGTCAACGCAAAGCAGTGGGAGTTTAAGGCAGTTGATGGCCAGCATACACCATTTTATCGGAAAACGCTGATTCAGGGACACTCACAGAATAAACCAACATTTGTAAACTCAGATGCCCATTAACAATCATAAGAATGAAATACAGAAATAGAGAGATTGGAGCTTCGTTAATTTTTTCTTTGTAGTTTGACTTGTTTTAGACCAATTAATGGCATATGTATTGAATATGCAACATACAACGCCTAAAACGTTCTTCTTAATTTTACGAAACTATATCAACTTTCTGGCAATCATATCAATGAATGATTTAAAGAATTAAAACTACACGGATATTCCGGGCGTGTCCTCTGAACTGTGTTCAAAAGATACATTTAATTTGTAAGTACACAAACAAACCAGAAAATGTTTCATAACGGAAGACACCATAGGCCATAGCAATTTCGTTAGCATTTCTATACTCTGCCATCCACACACTTTGACCTTTGGCCTGTTGGTATTCATCACTTCAAATGGTTTCATAGGTTGGAAAATATAAGAATAACATATCCGTCGTGTTAGGTCCGTATACCACAATTTCTTCATGCGTATGGATTGAAAACGAAAATAAACAGACATCTTCCAGTGGAAACGTAAATATACCAGTGTAGACGTTATAACAGGCTCCGTCATGCAGAAATTGTTTCATCGCAATTGATAACGTGACCGTTTGGGAAAGGGTTGATTGGGCGTCTTAAGTTCGCTGAAAACGCTGAAAAATCTATTTATATGACATTTTAAAGATGTAGTAACCTCACTTTTTATATGACCTGTTACAGTTTAAAATTGCTTCATCATCAAGATTCTTAAAGCTCCTAGCTATCATGTTACTGAGCGTGTTATATTTGGTTTGCGGTCCACTTAATACAAACTTGTATTTATTTAATGAGGAGTTGCGCACAAAAAGTTCCGGCATGATCGGCCAAGCTATCAACACACAAAGGGTTGTCCCGTCGCATTAAGGTCGCATTAAGGTCGATTTGTACTGTCGGAATATTATCATCTATATCAGGTCAGATTCAGAACGATGTCGGGTTAGTATCGGTACACTGTTGGGACGTAGTTTCGGAATACCGTAAGGGCCATCGTGGTTACACATTAAAATCTAGAGTGCGACAATGCGATAGTTCGATGGCGACAATGCGACAGTGCGACAATACGATGGCGACAGTGCGATAGTACGATGGCGACAATGCGATATTACGATGGCGACAATGCGACAACGCGATAGTACGATGGCGACAATGCGATAGTCATATCGTACTGTCGCCATCGTATCATCAAGGTCAATACTCTTATCCGTCTAGCGTGTTTTTTTTATATAAATTTTACAAAATATACGATCAGCTTGTCAGTCCGTACAAATGTTGTCCTCGTTTGATATGGGTCAGCGTCTCCCTCAAGTTTAACGTGCGTCTCAGTGTGTATGTTTGCTGAAAATGAAAACATGAACACCTTCGACTGGAGCGGTAAAAACCCGGTGTAATAATCTATTGTATGCTCTGCCCTCGTTCAGAATTGTCACATTTGATCACGTGGCCTTCGGATAAATGTTCAACAAAGTCACTTAAAAGCGCCGCAAATGTAATGTCCACCTTGTTTTCTTTATTCGGATTTTTTATGTATTTTTTATATCTGCACAAAGTTATTAACAACATCTTTGTCACTCGAGACATTGTTTGTTTTGCGACGACCTATTTTATTATTTCCATCGTCACTTAGTATTCATGTTCCGTTCACACATGATAACCGACTATTCTGCTGGCGATTATCGCGTCCGTCCGGCTTTGTGCATATCGTCTCACAATTCCCAGATTGTCTTGCAAGTCCATCTTCCAAGACATACATCCTTTAGTGGCATTGTTTGAGTTCGTCATTTAAGAAACGGCTAGTTTTAGATGCCTTGTTAATCTATAAAAGCATTATCATGTTATTTTAATTCAAAAGCTGCACTTTAATAAAAAAAATAGTTACTCAACCTTAGTTATCGCCTTCGCATTGTTGCGGTTTTACACAAAGGTTAATTTGGCCAGATAAGTATGTTTAACACATTTTTGGGATTGATGAAAGTTGTAAGTCATAAAAGACAGAATTTTCTAACATTTTGTGTCATGTTTTACACAGTTCTGTAAAATATCAGAATTGTGCTTAATTTTGGTATTTTCTATTTCTCTCCCTTGTATTGCGACTCGCACACATTTCTTTACAATATCATAAAATAGCAAACCGACACTTACATTTCTGCAAATTTTCAGAAACGTGCATAACGGCTTCTTAAATAAGGTGTTTACACCGGACACAAGTTTTGAAAGGATACACTTATTAAAGCGAGTATGCACGATTTTGTCAAATATTTATGAATTTATATAAACTGTGTAAAAAACTTATAATATATATATATTTCAATATAAATTCAAATAAAAGCTCAGAAGAACATGTGTCACAAATGCGAAATAAGCCAGATATTAAATTCTGAAATCGAAAATGTCTGTACAGTCGAATTCGCCAGCAAGTATATCATGCATGTACGATGAGAATCTAAATTTAGTTTTAGTGCAGATTTGTTCATATGACACAAAGACACAATTGTGTGTCCTAACAAATTCGAGTACAAGTGTCGACATCGTCTTTAACCGGCTTTTACTGAAGTAAACAATATTTGATTTCTAGTACCATATACAGATTGTTAATTTATGTTATTTAGCATTCCTATGCCATATTCATATGTTGGTTTGAGATTGCAAGAATGACTTGTTGACATAGAAATCGTGCATACTCACTTAAATGAATTTATGTTGTGAAAATATGCCATTGAAAACTCGTGTCTTTAATACTCTAACCTTATTTTTTTCAATAAACGTGTGTTACTTATTCTGAAAATTGTTTCTTCATTGGATAAAACTGTGTAAACGATGTCAGTGAAATAACCTTTTGAGATTGTGTCATAGTTTGAATTTGAACCCTGTTCACACATTCAACTTGGACGGGTGGCAGCAAAGTTACCACTATTACCTACTTCTAAAAAATAAAAACCGTATAAGTGTAAACTATAATCGTAAGTCATCTTTTTCTTCTTATTATTTTTTTTATTAAATTTACTCGCATCTCGTAATGTAAGTATCGATAACATCTTAGACAAATATTTCCACATTATGATTTGTGTCGCTATCTTTCCGATCGAACTCATTAACGTATTAAGTGCGTTATGATACTATATATTTTACAAAAAAAGGTATATACAACGATATGACATGTCTGCGCATATGCAACCGGAATGTGAGATCGCGATATCACGTTATCGAGCTATGTTCAGTCGCGAAATTAATATCGTGATCTCACATCGTTGTTCCGCTATTTTGCATCGTATTCTCGTAATTTCTCATCGTGTTTTCGTGACGTCGCACCATAATTTCTTGTTCTCGCGAGCTCGCCCTTGTTATTCAAACGTCGATAGTACGAAATCACGATGAGATGTTACTACATTACGATGCGAACGTGCGAGAATACGATGCAAGATCGCGTGATCACGATGCGTGGTTGCGAGAATACGATGCGAGAACATGTTATCACATCGTCATCTCGCATTTTCTACCTATGAAAAAACAAAGTTCAGACCACGAGATCACGATAAAACATCGAGATAACAATTACAGAATATTGTCCAGACCTTAAAACTTATGATTTGAGACGCGACAGGCTAAAGAATAACTGGAAAAATCAAGGATGTTATTATTAAAAACACAAGTACTCTATAAAGACATTGATAATATTTATATTAAACGTAATATCATTTTAACAGCGTAAAGCAAATACAACGTTATAAACAATAGTTGACTGCCCCATGTTACTTATAACAATACACCTTTTACCATATGTGTTTGTTCGTTCTAACGGTCGTTTGTTGTAACATAAAAACAAATAAATTGATTAAATAGTAACAAATCGATAAATACACAAATAAACCAGCAAACGTAACAAATCGAACGTTATCAGAAGATGAAAGCATCCCGTCAGCATTCATATACTCTTCCATCCAGACACTTTGTCCTATAGACAACCTGATAAGAATGGTGTTGGAGGCCATTATTTCATATGTTGTCCAGGTCTGATAAGGGTCGGAAACAACGTCAGCCGTGTTCGCACCGCCTACCACAAGTTTCACGTGCGTCTCGGTGTAGCTATTAATGTTCAAGGAAAACCGCAGGCGCTCGATGGCAATGACTCAATCATTCGACTATACGTCGTGCCTTTTTTTTTTAATGCAGCTGCAGCCGTGATTTTTATAAACCATCTTTTTTTAAGAAGAGGTTTTGTCGGAAGATTTATATTGATTTAGTATGTTTATGCATTATAATAAACAGGTTTATAAAAATCACGGCTGCAGCTGCATTACACAACAGATAGTCGAATGATTGAGTCATTGCCATCAAGCGCCTGTGAGGAAAACATGTAAACACCATATTCTGGAACGGTAAAAATTCCGGTGTAAACATTGTATGCCCCCCGTCGTTCAGAATTGTGTTATCACATTTGATAACGTGGCCGTCTGGCAAATGTTGAATAAAGTTGTTTAAGTACGCCGCGAACGAAATTTGATCTGTAATCGCCCGTTTGTTGCGTTTAGATTTTGTTTCATACATCTTCGTAAGTTCATTGAAAATAATGCTGTCACTAAATGCTTTGTTTCTGTTGTTTTGTTGACATGTTGTATTACTTTCATCGTGATATGCTACTTCTGTTTTGCTTAGAAGTGAAAACGGCGTATTCTGCTGGCGATTCTTGGGTCCGTCCTGCTTTGTGCAAATTGTTTTACAATTTTCAGATTGCCGTGCCAGTTCATCTTCCAGGAAAGAAATCCTATCGCGACATTGATCTAGTTAGGAAACCTTCCTTTCTAGATCATCTAGTCGAGCTTGCATCAACGTGAAAAGCAAAGCTACATCTGGCTTGCCTGTGATTTCTTCGATTCCCTCGTGATTTTCATTTATTTTTAAAGATGAAGCAAGCTGATCCGATGCTATTACCCGATTGCACAGTAAAATACCAATTCCAACAGTTGTATACAGCGTCATTGTCACGATGAGAATAATAATGTTTCACATAGATCACCGAGACTGAATATATATAGTCGTGATGTGAGCTCAATGAAACAGGCCAGATGCATTACATTGTCATTGTCGGATGTAAGCAAACATGGCAACGTTGCTATGTCAATAATTATAACTACAACCATGACTTTGTTTACCCCCAGCATAACTAAATCACGTCAATTAATAAAAACCTTGATAGCGATAGTTTCGTCACTAGTCTACTATGAAGAAATACATTATGTATACATGTAGACACTTTGATCTCTTCCACGCTGGCAAACCATCAACTTCGTCATTATGTAAACAGAGAACATATTAAGTTTGCGATTAGGTAATATGCAAATATAGATATAACGATAACATCGCTACGTTACCAACATGCAAATTCGTTAAAAACTATCTTTGTGACGCTCAAGATAAAATTATGTCTGGCCAAAAAGTGCTTGAGTTATCCACACAGCAAGCATCGACCGTTTATTTTGTGCTCACGCTGTCAACATTTTAACTATCACGCCCTATACATGTTTTGATATGAAAAGTGTGCGCATGTAACATGTATTGTTCAATTCTGTACGGTTTAATGTTGTTGTCAACAAATACAGAATATAAATTACGAGTAAAATAAATCTACTTTTATGCTCATAAAACACTAACCACCAGCCAGGTGTTCGTGCCGAGTAAATAAACTTATATTATAAGTATGTGTATTCTTTTAAAGTCAGACCGTCAGAATTGTTTGATATTTATTTTGAAAATGTACAAAATAAAATGGCAGACAACAACAGCGGTTTACATAACAAGACATTATACTGCATGTGACAGATTGATCCAAGCAAAATGCTAATTTTATGCTTCTGATATTTATTTCGACAACACAATCTTGATGAAAGGGGAAAAATTGTTTAATGTGTATTGATTCCATCGAGACATTTGTTATGGCCCTGCTTTTGAAACATCTATTTGAATATTTGAAACACAAATTACACTGAAAGATGCCACTTCATATCATCATGCAACTTATTTTCCATGCGCACAAATAAATGTATGTTTGAGAACTATTATCTAAACTGCGTTTGTTACGTGAGACGAGTTTAAAATATCTATATGTTTGTTCGATGTATACCAATTATATCGGTATTTGGCATTCAGAACGGATTATGTACCTAAATAAAATATGTAACCAAGACATCGTCTACAAAGCCATGAACCGGGTATGGACAACGGTAAACTGAAAGAACAGCGATTAATCAAGTGTGCATATAAATAGTTATTTTTCAGCATTAATGAATCCAAAGATGCGCATCATTTTAAAGAATATACACGTACTCAAAAGTATGTCTCAAAGTGTGACAGTTGCAGAAGAGCTATGCAGCGCAACGCTACAGTTAATGTAAATCAGTACATGTTTCACTTTGAACGTTTGTTCAGAATTGAATTATGCTATTAGTTTAGCTGAATAGTTCATTTTCATAAATTATTATGTTTGGAAAAGATAAATTTACAACTTTTAACTTTAACTTAACACTATTTTACATTTATTATATCCATGCGATAAGATGTCGACTATATGTTTATATCGGCAAATTCAGAGGAGAAAGCGATACATACTTGCACGTCATGTAAATGTATTAATTCGATGAATCTGCTTCGATTGGAAATCGAGAAAGGTTTCTCATTTGCTGTCAGCTTCTTACAAAATGTATCGTCAACCAGTTTTATGGATAGCGGTTTTAATTCTAAGGTACTGTATTTATTTTGTGTTAATTACTATTTATACAGTAATTGAAAGTCATATTAATTAATTAATTAATAAATTAATTAATAAATTAATTAATTAATTAATTAATTAATTAATTAATTTATTTATTTATTTATTTATTTATTTGTTTATTAATTTATTTAATTTTAGTTGATTACATATAGAAAATACATGTCCGTGACAATAGTTTAAAATAATCTCATAGTTATAATAAAAGTTATATACATGTTATATGTATTTAAGAGTATTTTATCATACTGAGTTTGTTATTTCACTCACGCAGTAATGTCTCCTGCATACAAGGGACTTTTTCGAAGCATGAAGACATGAGTCTGCAGCTAGATAAACTGTTGCTTGGATACGATAAACGCCTTCGACCTGGCTATGGAGGTAATATGTTTGTTTATTGTATGTTTCAATGGTCCATAAATCAAATGTAGACTCCAACGTATTTTATTCAATTAACACTTCATTAGGTATATATCTTTGTTTAATTAGTGCTGCACTCTTGGGCGTGGTGCGTTTATGAACCATAAACAATCTTAATGGTACATTCTAGTGCCTACATTATATATGTATTGTACCAGTGCCCGCAAGTAGTTAACATTATCCTTAAATGATTGAAACACAACATGATAATATTATAATACTATAATATTGTGTAGCGATTACCACTTTTTTTGCATGTAATTTCTGTCACAATAAATATTGATGTATATGAACAACTTGATAGATGTTGTATTAAAGGATTTCCTCTTATTTACTTAGAATTGTAATGAGAAGTTGACTATTGATTTTCCTTTTTTTTTCTTTTTATGTTTTATGTATTGTAAATCTTCTGACTAGCGTGTTAAGGCTTGTTTTCATAGATTCATTTTTTTTTATTAAAATGAATGGCCCATTCAAGAAAAGAGAGTAATGAATTATGGCTTTGAAATGTAAGTTTTACAATATTATATTTAATTTCAACAATATGTCACTAATGTCACTATAAAAACAACGCTATTTGCTCCAACATTCAACTGATATTAAATGAATTTGCGCTTGAGTAAAGATTTCCGATCTAGATACATTATTATAAAGTCGTATTAAACGTAAATGATGTTGTTGGGATAGAACGCAATTGAAAAGTATAAGCTCGTACTATAAGTACATATCATAGTGTTATATTGCACCATACACACATATATATATATATATCTAAGTGCGATCCATTAAACTCTTCTCTTTTTTATAAATTGATAAAACACATATTCATAAACAATTTCGATACATACCCTTAGCTTAGAAAATACAAATTATTGTTTAATAAGTTCATGTATACTAATTCCTCGCCTTAACGTTTCAGAAAAACCTTTGGTGGTCCAGACTGACATCTTGGTTCGTTCAATGGGACCTGTAAGCGAGAGAAACATGGTAAGAAACATTTATTTATATCTCCATGAAATTTTGACGTTGTAATATATTGTATTATGCCCTGATGAGCTATGCGAAACGCGTTGGCTAAATCAANATATATAAACACGTTGAAGAAAATACTCTCAACCTGCGTCCCATGTAATAATTGACGGAAGATGTGGTTGCCTCATATTTCCTTTTTTCTTTTACCAGTATTTTATAATGCTTGCTACATTATAGCAGGATATGTCGTTACTTTGAATTTATTTTACAAACCTATTATTGTAAAATCTTAAACATGATAAACAGAAATGCAAAATGTCTTTGTTGTCTACATCTATACCTTGATACACAAAATGTCATTCGAAAATGGCTTTGTTATTCTAAATTATTTAAACGTTTTCTTTAGTCATCGAAACACAGTCATTACGAATCGTATAAATCTTATTGAATGCCTGCTGTCTGTTTTTCCTTTAATATCGGAATTCTTGCTGATATCCCAAATAACTGAAGTAAATTAAAGACAAAGCCTTTTCATTAGAGTCTCCAGGCATGTCTTTCTTTCCGGTTAAAAAAATAGATAAATCTTTATTACTGACTATCGCTGAATATTGCTTGTATTGTTGCAATTTAAAATAAATGTGACTGTCTTTAACATTTTGGAAAACTGTGCTGAATTTCCTGCATACATTGTTAGAGAACATGCTATATAATACTGAACTGCATGCAATTACTGCTAGATTTTAAGTGTACGTACTTGATCTAATATAGATAATTATATGGCAATGCACTGGATAAAAATGTTAAATGGGAGTGCATATGCCCTCACTATTAAACCCCGGTAGTAAATGTGCACTCACTGTTATTAAAGTGGGGTTAAAGGTACAAAGTATGTAGGAATGAGGCAAATGTGCAGTCAACAATACAATATATAACGATATAAGCAAAATGCAAAGTACGGTAATATTAGGAGCTCTGATGTAATGCATATGGAATAAGATACGAGACAATCTATGAACATTCATCACAATGAAAACGTAATTTCTTCTCTGGCTAAAACCCTCTAAATCGTACGTTGCATTCCGTCAAGTGTATTATGCGTTGGGCTTGAATTCCATTGTCGCACGAATTGATAAATAATTCATCACAAGTAGCTTTTCGATTAAATGGTAGTAAGAAAGATTATTAGATATATAAATAAACACATTAACTGATTAAGAGTTGTTCAATACTCTGAAAAACTTACTGTATACTGATACATATTGTATGAGTTATTTCCAAACCGGTCACCACAACATTAATTATGTTTATGTTCGATGTTGGTTTGAATGTTTTATCCTGTATTGTATAGGAAATTGGTCAATTGCCTTAAATAAACAAAAAGCGGATGTTAGCATGTATTGCTCTCATTATAATTTGTCTTTTCCATAATTCCTTTATTGGTAAGTGTTGAATTATGAACACGTAAAACTTGAGTGAATAGAATATATTTTGCTCACATATACTTAACCGTAATTAAATACAATACAATAATTATTCGTGTTTTCATGTTGCCATGCATGATCAATGCAGTGTCGAATATATTACTTGACTTGCACAATGACTTTCACAATGAGCTTTCATAATTTCGCTGAGGTTTCGTTTTTCACAGTTTAACTCGTATCAAAACATATGCATTTGAAGAACACTTGACTGAGTTAAACTCCAGAATCAGTCCTAGGAGAGCAATTCTTGCTATCGCCAGCTAGGTTATACGAAACAGGAAAAACATTTATTCAAAAGCGTTTAAAACGACAGGCAAACATTGTTGATTGAATTAAAAATGTAGAGCGTGAAGATTATTAATACATTGAAAGAGATTTTGTACGAAAAGCTTGAAAAGCTATTTTAAACAATGTGTAGTAAGCTTTATTGACATGTATAAGTAGAAGCAACAAAGCAAGATTTGTTATATTTATCATTTCAAATCAATCGTACAATAATATTGCAAGATTTATTGGTAAACATGAGTGAAGACGAAAATTAATTAAATATTACAAATGAAAACTGAACAAATCAAACTATCAAGGATTATTCCATGGACTGTTACTTCCGTCAATTGTGGGTCGACAAGCGTCTGGCACTAAACGTTTCCATGGCAAACATCTCGCTGAACATCAAGATGCTAGAGCGCCTCTGGTACCCGGACACAGTGTTCCTGAACGGCGGGAAATCTTACGTGCACATGGTGCCTATGCCAAACAAGTTCTTCCGCATCCATAAAGACGAAACTGTCCTGTATTCACAACGGTAATGCGTGTTGTTCGGCACTTTTCCAATCTAACATTTTTTGCTCATGAGACACCCATGTTATGTTTGATTAAATGGTGATCAATATATCGATTGAAAGAAATAAAGTGAAATATATAAACACCTGTTCTAGAAATCAGTTGATAAACGCCATGCCAAACATGCGAACTTAAAATGAATGTATATGTAGAATTAACATGTTACTATGTATGTACATTAGTGATAGGATAGTGATAATTAAAGTTGGGACCTTTCACTTAATATATATATAAGGATTTGTATACGTAAAGTTGTACAATTTTATTTAGCTTGACAATTCGAGCCTCGTGCATAATGCGCCTTGAGAAATATCCTTTGGATTCGCAGACCGTCACCTCTACGTGGCGAGTTGTGAGTCAATTAATTTATAAAATATACAATAAACATTTTTATTTGATTAACATAAATGGTTTTAGTTAAAGTTTGTTGATACACACATATTTAAAAGGGACTGTAAACCACGAATGACGAAAAAAGAAAAGTTCTAAAATACCGTATTTTTACAATTATTAGTTTATATTGATTAAAATATCACGACTGGTATATTAAATTACTTGAAAAAAGTTCATATTTTCAGTTTATTCGGTAATAAAATTTCGCGATGTGAAAGCGAAACTACATCGCGAAAATAGGTGACATAACGATATACACATTATAAATAACGCAATGAGATTGGTCATTTTATATATAAAATATAAACAATTCACTACGCATGCACAATTTGCATTCCTGTGTTTACCACGTGACGATCTTCTTGCGTTATTTATAGTTAACTGGTAGTTACCTGGTAGACATACCCAGTAAAAATAAATAAATAACAATATAAAGTAAAAATAAAAATAAAACTTTCTTTATGTAATGTTATATACCAGTCTTGATATTTTAATCAATATAAACTAATAATTGTGAAAGATACGGTATTTTAGAACTTTTCTTTTTTCGTCATTCGCGGTGTACAGTCCCTTTAATCGATAAATGCATGCAGAGATGAGAAGACAATTTTGTTTTCATTATGAAATATCACATGCTTTGTATTCATATGTCTGGACGTCACTGTGATCTGTATTGACGTCAATGAGATCTGTCTTGACGTCAATGAGCTATGTCTTGACGTCACTGAGATATATCTTGACGTCACTGAGATCTGTCTTGACGTAAATGAGATCTGTATTGACGTCAATGAGATCTGTCTGGATGTCACTGTAGATCATAAAAGTAGAACTGCTGTATCGGATGCTATAGTAGCTTCTTCCCATTTATTGTGGAAAACATTTAAGTTGCTTACTCGGTGGAAGACGTTATCTATGAATGGAGGTTTGGACGCAAGACCTCTGTCGAGATAGCAGCTGACATGACCTTGTCCCAATTTGATATACTACAGACGCCCTGTTTCAACATGACGATGCCGTTGAGGGGAGGTACGTATTTTAATATAAGGGAAAGTTCGAAACAACAGTTCAAAGCGGTTTATTAATGAGGCATTGTAAACACTTATTATAGAAATACAACTTCAAAACTCCTCGACCCACTTCGAAAGCCCTTCATTTCAGCAGAACCATATGATTTTGATTGAATTAATACAAACTGAAATGTGTTATTCATACACCTCTTTGTTTTATGTAACGATCCCTGTCTGATACACGGGTCGATATATAGATTGCTTTTTCATCTAAAATACAGTCCGCTTGATGTCGCCAACCATTTAAACTCTTCACAATCATATTGGTGATTGTTTTAATAAAGCTTTCCATCCATTTTTACTTGTCCATATAGGGGCTTCTACCTCATAAACATATGTTAATCCCGCGCTATCGCCTTGGTTTGAAGTGTTAACAATATGTTTCTGTTCAGCTGCCCACTCCGTTTTGACGGTCCAATTCTACCTGCGCCGGCACATGGGATTCTTCGTCATCAACGTGTACGTGCCGTGCTGCCTCCTCGTGGTGCTCTCATGGGTCTCCTTCTGGATCAACAGGGAGGCCACCTCGGACAGGATAGCGCTTGGTACGACACTCAGACACACTGTCGAAAATAGTGTTTTAAAGTAAAATGATAAATTTATCAAAACGATGGACATAACAGAAATGGTACTTCATAGTTAATGATAAAAGATAAACAAATCAGACGTGTTAAATAAGTTACCTTTAATCAACTATACATAAAATAATCTATAGTATATTTGAAATGAGTATGTTGATCTTGTTGGACCGAATATTGATCAAAACATGATTTCTCTAAGTTAGCATACTACCAATTTGTAATTTTTCCATCATAAAGAACCAAACAATGTTAATAAAGACGTTCATTCCCCATTAAAACCGGCGTTTTACATGTTTTTGTATTGTTACAGGAACGATGGTGGTGTTGACAATGACGTTCACCGGCCTTGACAACCGCAATGACTTGCCGCGCGTGTCCTATTCGACGGCGCTCGACGTTTACGTCGCTTTCTGTTTCTTTTTCGTGTTGGCCACCATTATTCAGTTTGCCGCCGTCCACTATTACACAAAGTTCGGCTGCGGGGAGGGACCACAGCTGGTCATGTGCATCTCAAAGCAGGTCGAACTTGAACAAATAAAAGAGGACCAGGTAGGTAAATATTGCAAACTTGTGTTATCTGTACCATTATTTGAAAACGTCCGATATGAGAGAAGTACTGGTACCACTATTCCGTTGTATTACTACTCTTCTTATTTTCAATTTGGTTTGAATTGTGATATACTTCTGTGATTTATGTATGTTTTTTTCTTCTAAGCCAGTAATGAACTGTTCACTTATTATTCGTCAAATTCTGTATTATTTGTTCAGCTTGTGATTAACCGTTGTTTTTTATTATCAAACTTTAGTCTTCAATAAATAGCATAACTTACAGAGCCATGAAAGACACACAATTGGACCCTGTGCGTAAACTATTTCAAACTCTACATTTTGAAATCGCATCATTAATTATATCAAGTGTAGTTCTTGTGAGATTATTATTTTTGTATAGTATTACCTCATTTGATTGACAGGAAGATGCAAAGTCCACAGACACTGTGGGAGAACATATCCTAACTCGAACAAACGTTATTGTTGGAAACATACAGAGAGAATCTTGCCTATTCAAGTGCTGGAATTGCTTCTTTGGAACTCGCAACGTGCGACACAATAGAGTGTTTACAAACACTTTGGGACTCAATAGCGTCAGCAAAATTGATAAATTATCGCGCATGATCTTTCCAATTGTGTTCCTCCTCTTTAACATTCTCTATTGGTGCACATATCTTACGAACTGAAAGGCTGACTAGTCTGTTACCCATACCATGATTTGTGTATTACTATTGCAATATTATATAACGAGAAAAATACTGTATTTCGTGTTCAAAAGGCTTTAAAACTTTACATAAAGAAGGTGACATTTAAGTTTGAAATATAATCATAAATTAAAAAGTACGTGACATTTCATAAGTTCTACTTCTATTGCGTATTTTTCAAGAAAGAAAAATAGTATTGTTTCATTTCATGAACAGTTCAATAGCAAATTTTTCATAAGCAAATAAGGAAACGCATAGTTTCGTATGAGAATTATTATTCCTATGCATCTTCACTCCTTTACCGTTTCCGATAAAATACACAAAACACAATTTATTATATCTCTAGGCTCCGAAATAAATAGTGATTCATTTGGAGAAAAGAACGTTGAAATAACACTTTATTACATGTCATTCAACAATTGATATATAAATCTGGCAATGTTTATGAGATTCGAGTACGATTCTTTCCTGTAACGGAAAAAATGTTTCTGGAGACCGTTTCGACAATTTTTATGAGGCAATAAATGGGATATGTCAATCGTTATCCATTCTTAAATGCTGAGGTTAATACTGGTTGGGCAGCTTAGCATCTTGCTAACGACATTGGATGTCGATTTCGAGAGAACGCTCCAAACATCTATCTATTAACCAGTTCGCAATTCTATATCGTTACAAATTGTTTGGCGTTCCGTAAAATATGCTTTTACTAAATTGAAAGAGAGAATACACAGTTAACTTTTTAAATTAGAATTAAACGAGAAATGCTCCTGGCGTTTAGCATCGATTTCCGTATCCAGAGGGAGACATGTACTGAATTCAACAATATAATTACGTGTACAGACATTTGAGCGTTCAGGTTTCCCAATGATGTTATTGAATAACAAATGACTTATTTTAAATCAAACACAATATATATAAGAATTGCTGAATTGCAGGAGCATAAAATGCGTGAAACTGACAACGAAACAAGCGTTTATGCCATTTCTTTATATGTGAACATGTTATTTATCTTCATTCACAGGAGAAAAGCAGTTCATATTTTGAAAGGTTTTATTTGCACAATCCTTAAGTGAATTGTTTCTCGATCCAGGGATAATAAATTGTCTGATAGAGTCATGATTCGGGATAGTTTGACAAAGGGTACGCCCTTAGGAATGAGATATCAGACAGTTTATATCCCTATTTCAACATGATTAGATTGGATTAAATATTGTCCATTTCGGCCTTTGTGTTCAACACTACAATTTTGTTTTAACAGCCCATTTATGTGGCGTAACATCGCATGACATTGTAAACAAATATCAGTAAATAAAAATAGTTAAGATAAAAAAGAATTATACACAAATGTAACAGAGATACTAATATGTGAGTTTGTCATACAACAATTTTATTTCGCACTCTTAAACAACATATAAATAAGTCCGCAACTGTGTCACTTATCGAGTTGCTCCAATTGCCTGTTATTTCATCTTCGATAAAATACACACACGCAATTTATTAAATATCTAGTCTTCGAAACAAATAGTGATTAATTATGGGAAAAGAACGGTGAAATTACCCTTTATTACATGTCATTCAACAATTGATATATAAATCTGGCAATGTTTATGCGTTCCGAGTACGATTCTTTCATATAATTGAGAAATGTTTCTGGAGTCCGTTTCGACAATTTATCTGAGGCAATAAATGGGATATGTCAATCGTTATCCATTCTTAAATGATCAGGTTAATACTGGTTGGACAGCTTAGCATCTTGCTAACGACATTGGATGTCGATTTCGAGAGAACACTCCAAAAATCTATATATTCACCAGTTCGCCATGCTATATGGTAATACATTGTTTGGTGTTCCGTTAAATATGCTTTAGCTAAACTGAAAGAGATAATACACAGTTAACTGTCAACGTGAGAAAAAAACGAGAAAAGCTCAACGCTTGTAGCATCGATTTTAGTATCCAATGAGAGGCATGTACTGTATTCACTCATATAATTGCGTGTGTACAGACATTCGATGGTTCATTTTTCCCAATGATGTTATTGAATAACAAACGGCTTTTTTCAAATCAAACACAATTCAAATACGATTTGCTAAATTACAAGAACATAAAATACGTGAAACTGACAACGAACAAGCTGTTATGCGATTTTTTTATATGTGAGCATGTTATTCATCATCATTGACAGGAGAAAGCCAGTTGATTTTAAAAGGTTTTATTTGCACAATCCCTTATGGAGATGTTCCTCGATCCAGGAATATAAAATTGTCTGATGGAGCCATGATTCATGATATTTTGACAAAGGGGACGCCCTTTGGAATGAGATATCAGACAGTGTATATCTCTATTTCAACATAATACGATTGGATTATATCATGTCCATTTCGGCCTTTGTGTTTAACACTTCAGTGTTGTTTTAACAACCCATTTATGTGACATTACACCGCATTACATTGTAAACAAATATAAGTAAATAAAAATAGTTTAGTTAAGAAAATAATTTAACACAAATGTTACACAGATACTAATATGTGATTTTTTCATACAACAATTGTATTTTACACTCTTAAACAACATTTAAAATAAGTCTACAACTGTGTCACGTATCGAATTGCTACAATTGTCTCGTTGCTTCATTGCGATTGATAACTTTTGTTTATATTTTATGTATAAATATATTAATTCACCTTAAAATATAACATATCGTAAAGTCATTATTTCAGATTGCATCTCATTTGATTTATGATTATTTTATTTAACGTCTAAGGTTATAGTTGAGATACTGTAGCTGTACTCTGCATTTTTTAAACACATATGAATTGTATAAAATGTCTACGTCTTCCAATGTATCATTCATCACAGTGCACTTTCATTTTGTAAGTCGCTGTGTTGTTAATTATGTTCTATATTTTGTATAATTTTTAGGAAACAGAGGACAGTGGATACAGAAACCGAAATTTGGTAAAGATAGATAACGATAACACTATAACGTGTTTTGTATCGATTAAATAGAGAAGGAAAGAGGGTTAATAATAGAATATAATGATAGTAGCTGAATTATCACTTACAAACACTGTCGAGTATTGATATTTTGGTAAATATATCGTCATAGAAGTCATTCGCTCTGAAAGTGAATATCGTAAGTTGAGTAAAATAATGATGATTTATTTAAATGCAATTTAGAAGCGCGTTTGACATCTTTCTATTTTTGTCTTCTGTTTTATTCCGCAGTTTGTATCAAATATTCTTCTATATTTTTAAATATGGGTGAGCCGAAGGCGAACCCGATAATACCCTCCGACGAGCCAGATAACTATTCTCTATACACGTCAGCAACCTATTATTCTATTTATCATGTCACATTTACAACATTTTGAATTATACCCTCAACACATTTTATCAAAGACAAATGATTTATTGACATAACAAAATCATTATTCTAGTCGTGCATCCTACAAGTACGCAACATTCCTAACGACCGAATAACTACCGATTGTGTCACGTAAAAATTAGTTCCAAATTAAACCGTTCCTTTTAATACTTTCATATTGAAAATATAAGAAGAAATTATAAACGAATCGAAAATGTGATATTTTTATTGTTAGAAATATGCAACAGTAAAACAAAAACTCAATTTTATTTCAACATTCAATTGAACAAACTGGTGTGCACATTCAGTGTAAGTCAACGGATATATATGGAATTGAGCTAAAAATAAAAAAATAAAAATCGGAAATAATTATAATTACACGTAGCACATTATTTGGATAATTAAAATATCGATTGCAGCTGAAACTGTGCTGTAGAATAGATTAATGCCATTATTTAAGTTTTGACAGGAGTAATAAAAAAACTAAATTTAGATCTAGTATAAACGACACGCTTACATCAATGGCAACTTTAATCCAATGCTTATAACAATAACGTTACAGCGATATAAACTTCCAGTGTTTGTTCTTAAGGTGTTATGCATGACAAACACACAATCTGAAATACGTTTTGGATTCGTTCGATGCTATAAACAAATATTGTACTGCTAAAAAACCAAAACATCCATATTGCTGTCCCAAAATGTATCGTCAACGAAATGACGTCACACGAGATACGTCAAAAATTGCGTAATCAAGTGATGAAAATAAAATACGGAAAGCTGGTTCGGATATATATTATAAAGAAGAAACAAAATAGGATGATATGTAATATAAACGATAACTATCGTGATGCGTCTAAATTAATTTCAAAGGTAACAGTACTTTACATGTATTTGTTATTTTATAAATAGAAAAAAGTAGTCAGTCACCGGAGAGCGACTGACGTATATTCGAGGTCACGTGGTCAACTAGCCTAATAACTTTTGGGTTATTAGGTTACCTGGTTATCAGGCTGATTTAAAGGCATGTGACAGGATAAATACATATATCCAATCATATATCAAATAAAATATACTTTATATACAAAGTATAAATAAAATAACAGACAATGTTATGTTGCATTGAGTAATATATCATGATCATCATCCAGTATTATTTGGTTTAAAATCTATATATTTATAAAGAGCACTAGGTCAGTGTTAAATACGAATACATGTATTTAACGAGGCTTAGAAAAAATCTTAACCACGTGGTTTGGCGAATGGTTCACGACGTTTTGTCAAGCAAATAAACTTACCTTAATTCTACATTAACCTGCATCATATGTACCCCATCATGTTATGTTTCTGCCCTCATTAAACAAGGGGGAACCGATGGCCCACATGTGTAATGCGACATGGCCAGTTTTGAACACAGGGGCATGATTTGATGAATCTTTGTAATGGACAACAATCTGATGGTACGTATCAAACACAAATCACCGCACGCCCCAGGCAGGGCCAATTTTGATCCCAGGGGCAATTACAGCTTTTGGTCTAGTTATATCTGATTTGTTTTAGCTATTTACTAAACAAAAGTCTTTATAAACATGTGATTTATGGAGCACGATTTAAACTAACTTTATAGAGGACACCTGTACCATGTTACATGTGACCAAGTCAATTATTTTAATGTTTAATGGTGTTGTGTAACCTTTGCTAATATTATGAGAATCATACTTTTCGGTGTGTTACACCTGACCTATCTTTAGGAGGGAAATGACACGGTTTTAGTTTAAAAGGTATTTGAGTAATATTATTATGTTTTTAAGTGGTTTTGTATTGTCTCTCTTGTTGATTGAGTATCTAAAACAGTTGCAATTCATGGTTTCCTATTTAATATCGTATTTGGTTTAATAATTCAGTACATAAAATACTGTGTCATGTTATTCCGCGAGTATCCAAAATGGCAGCAAATTGGACTGTTCACCTTAAGTCTTAACCAATATAATTCACATACTTTACACACTAATAAATGTTTGCATGTTTTAACTTACAGCAGCCAAGAGTCTGAGAGACAGTTGAGTGTATTGGAAGAGGCTTATAGGCAACAATTCAATTCCATAAATTGGTAAGAATTCATTGTGTTGTATGTACAGTTGTATGTCCAATCTACATGTGTGTATGTGTTTTGTGTTATGAATATTTCACGTTGTTATATCTGTATGCTGTTATATGTTTTTATATCTTATGAATTGTACTGTGTTATTTGTAGGATAAATGGCCACTAGAATTTATCTGTTTATGTATAACTTGTATGTCAATGTTTTATGAATTATTATATTATTAATAATTCATGACATTTACTATATGTAGATCTACCTATTACTTAATATGTGTTATTTTCTATTTCAGATTTGATTCTTCATACATCTGGCTATTCACAATTAACTGTCAGATACCACATAATAAAATTGGTATAAAACTGAACTGTGAGCTTTGGTCGTATATCTAGACCAAGAACCCAGAACACTACTGCTGTAAAAGCAGTAGGTTACATTAACATGAAGTACGATGGAATTACTGTTGTTCTAGGAGAATTTGGGAAGTATCAGAAGATCGTATATTTTCTCGTCTGCCTTCCTGCCATCTTGCTCGGCATCCAAATGCTTCTGCCCGTCTTTAGTCTTGCGAGTCCATCCTACAGGTAAATGGCGTTTTCTTTTCATTCGTCAGTCAAAAAGTAACCTCTTTGTTTAAATAAATAAAGCATATACAGCCAGTGGTCAAAGGTGAAAGAGTGAAACGTGTGGTACAAATGTGTAGGATATATAGGGCTCTAAGTCAAAACGTATGTATTAAACAGTATTGACAAATAAATGACATTTACANCATTTTTAGACCAATCTTCATGAAAATATCACGACTGGTATATAACATTACTTGAAAAAAGTTTATTTTTTATTTTTACTTTATTTTTTCATTTATTTATTTTTACTGGGTATGCATACCAGGTAACTACCAGTTAACTATAAATAACGTAAGTAGATTGATCATCATCGTCACGTGGTAAACCCAGGAATGTTAATAGTGCATGCTTAATGAATTGTATATATTTTATATATAAAATGATCAATCTACTTGCGTTATTTATAGTGTGTATATCGTTATGTCACCTATTTTCGCGAGTTCACATCGCGAAATTTTATTACCGAATATACTGAAAATATGAACTTTTTCAAGTAATATAATATACCAGTCGTGATATTTTAATCAATATAAACTAATAATTGTAAAAAATACGGTATTTTAGAACTTTTCTTTTTTCGTCATTAGTGGTTTACAGTCCCTTTAAACTATATGATGCTATGTCTCTAAAGCTTTGTAGTACAGATGAGATGTTGTTGATACTCGTTTTTGGTCCCATTTCATCGTGTCTCAGAAAGTTACAGTTCTGTGGTGCTCTGGTCTGTATATAACCTCTATTATATGAGGTGAATTTGTAATTACTGTTTTATTATTAATTCTTGGCCAAATGGGGAATTTTGGAACTCCATAGAACCTGTTTCAATCGCCTTATGCTTTGAATTTACCGTTCCAAACGGTAACCTTAGTTTTGTTCACTGTTGTGTGTGTGTTGCGTTAGTGTGTGTGTGTTTGTTTACTATCATAAATAATGAACCGCATAATGTAATAATTTTTTTCTTCTAATGGTGCAGCTGAAGGTTCATTTTATGTACAATTGACCCAGGGTCATGATTAAAACAATATTTCTAAAGGCCCTTAAGACGACGTTACTGAACAAAAAATAAATCTATGAGCCTTGCGGTTAATGAGTTTTAAAGTTTCCACTTTTTAAATATATTTCTAGCACTGGCGACCAACATATGTAGCGGACCGGGACGATTTAAACAACTTTAAAAGTGATTCACTCGACAAATTATTTCTGTGAAGTTTTGTGAAAAATCACCTAACGATTAAAGAGTAGATTGACGACACACGGCGGACGATGCCGGGCGCTGGAGGGCCACCTACCATAAAAGCTCACAAAGTACTTCGTGCTCACTTGATCTCAAACAAAAGCCAGAAAAGCAAGATTATTTATTAATTCGTGTAATACGTACTTAATATTAATGTAAAGCAACGCAAACAAGGATTGTGTTTCACACGTGTATTGAAAAAATATTGAACATCGTACTTTTGGCAGAAGAGCCACAACATGCGTGTTTGTACTTCTATAAATACGTGCTATATTACAAAATACAGACGTAAATGTCCTTATAACCACAATGCATATTATTAATGCATAATTCAACAAATGCATTCGTTGATAAATATTGTATATTGTATGTTTCATTTACTATGCTACTTTTGATGGCATTATATTGCACAGAGACGATATAAAAACAAGAGCACCGCATAGCGGGTGCCAACGCTCGGCTATGGGTGCTTGGATTTAAAAAAAAAAAATTACCTTTGACCTTGAAGGATGACTTTGACCTTGTCACCACTCATAATGTGCAGGTCCATGAGAAAAACATAAAAAAACACACACATTTTTTACCTTTGACCTTGAAATAGGACCTTGACCTTTCACCACTCCAAATGAGCAGCTCCATGAGATACACATTCATGCCAAATATCAATTTGCTATCTTCAATATTGCAAACGTTATGGCCAATGTTAACGTTTTCGGACGAACGAGCTGGCTATGACAATACCTCGGGTTTTCTTCGAAAACAGCCGAGCTTAAAAAGATTTACAAAGAGGAAAGCAACGGTTCAACAAAATGTAATACGGTGATATTGCATGACAATCAAGTATACAAACATACATAAGAACAGGTTCATAAATGTGTGATTTATGTATGCTCCTGCTAGTCGTGCCGAGAACCAGGACTGTGTCGTACGGAGGCCGTTCGTTCAGGTCTGTCGCTCCAACACTTTGGAACGCGCTACCAGCATCGCTCAGAGACATAAAAACATTACCAGCCTTTAAGAAAGCACTGAAAACCCATTATTTTGCAAACATTTACTTGCAATGATGATTATTTCAAAATTAATTCTGTGACAAGACTAAACAAAGCACCGATCTATGTTAGACCAGTTTACGAGTAGTTTGTTATTTTAAACGTTTATTCTATGTTTATCTTGGTATTAATTTCTTTTAAGCGTTTATAGGTATTTTTTTTTTTTATATAATTTTGCTTTAATTCTTAAATACCATATGTTACAATTGTTCTTAAATATGCTTGTCATTTATATCCTCGTATTATGTAGTTTTTTTTTTTATCTATTTTCAGTTTTATGTGTCCAGCTATCGCTGTTTATCATAGTTTTAAATTTCTTTTTTATTTTACTGGTTGAACCATGCATTTGTATTGTACAGCACTTTTGAACGTGTGTATTCATGATAAAAGTGCTATTTAAATATGGTAGATAATAATTTGCTTTCGTAGTTAATACTGGTCGGTTGTGGGTCATCCATAAAGCAATACAGATAAAAAAAAACACAATCAGACTACAACAAAATAGCACTGGTAAGATATCATTGCCACCATTTGCAAATATCTGTTTCAGAACAAGATAATAATTAAACAACATACTATTACTAATTCAACTTATTAAAGCAAACATGGGTGTTATGTAATATTCGTATGCCGTCAGTGTACATCGTCGATCTGGCTCCGTGAAAGGTTGCTTATTGTTCGCGTAAGTAGCACTGTCTTGTACACTTGCCACGTTTCCTTCTCGTACATGACGTCCTTTGCCTCTTCTGCGCTCATGTATTCACGTTGCTAAAAATGGTAAAAAGTGGTACAATTGCTTATTCAGAAGTAATTTTAACGCATTAAACGCATTCGATACTAGTGTGTCATGTTCCATAAAAAAGCTTAGCCAATCATTCTTAATTGATCAATCGTATAACTGTTTCTACTTACAACTCAATTCAAACATATGTGTTCGGGATAACACAACTTCATATTTATGTCAATGCAACCATCAATTCTAGGAGGGTAAAAAATATGAATAAAATTATGTCAATCTTTAATCGTTGGCATGAGCGAGATATGTTCTATAACAAAATAAATAATAATAATGCATATATGTACACAGGTCCTTAGAACGTAAGACTTAGTAATTTTCTCAATTACATGATATGTTTTAAATCTCTATATATTCGATATTTTTGTTCAAAACTAGCTCAAAATTTACGGAAATATTGTCATTTTTTAATTGTTCCGTGTGTAGCTCAAGTAGAATAAGGGTACCAGACGATTTCTGAAATGACGCGATGAAATATGATGATATTAGAAGAAAAGCATTTCGACAGGTTGACAAAAGTATTACAAACTGATAAGGATAGCCTTGGGTAATGTTCTTGATTTATAATCAGATTATGTCCTATACTAACCATTACTTTTCTTTAAATTTAAAACCAAAGACCGAGAAAATTATTTTTCCACACTTGAATTATTATCTACAGAAATGTACTTAATATTAAAAAACAAAATGCGACAAAGTGTATACAAATTTTTGTTGTGTTAAGATTTTGATCTAGGTTCTGTTAAAAATTCTGTACGTCATTGACCATCTGTGAATAAAATGTGTAATAATATGTGTGTACTCATGGGCTTAAAGCCTAATATATGTTGTAATAAACTCTAAACTCTATATTACTATGATTGTTGTTTGTTGTGTGGATGTTATTGTGTTTTCTTGTAAATTAAATCAACTTGGTATAACTTTATTTATATGTGTATGTATATTTGTATATGTATATTATTATGCAAAACCTAATCTGTCAAAAATAACGGATTAATTTACGAAATGCTGATAATTCGTTTGATGACATCAGAGGACTTCGCGCAGCAAACTCCAGTTAGAGACTATAGTCACGATATACTTCTATACGACATTAACGACAGCACTGCCACAAACCCACCTTAGCCTTTAATAACCCTTAGAACGACATGAGATACGGCGTAAAGCACTTCACTCAAATCAACAGCAATAAGACTGAGGTGTGGCCCATCTTCCGTTGTCAGATAAACAATTGGACCGCACTCTGTGAAAAGGGGGTTTAATGCATGTGCGTTAAGTGTCGTCCCAGATTAGCCTGTGCAGTCCGCACAGGCTAATCAGGAACGAGTCTTTCCGATTGTATAATAATTTTTGTTTAAAGGAAGACTCTTCTTGAAGAAAATCCAGTTTAGGCGGAATGTGTCGTCCATGATTAGCCTGTGTGCGGCCTGCACAGGCTTATCTGGGATGACACTTACGCTAATACACCTCTTTCATCGTTCTTATGCCAAGACTGGTCTTCGTTTTTAAGCATCTTGCTAACAATGTTACGTCTTTCATTGTTATTACATCATGTCTGGATATTGTTTGGTCGCATCTTTGTACTATTTAAGCTCTATTATCGTTTTAACGTCAATACTGGTCTTTGTTTGCAAACTCTTTTTTACTATTTAAGCTCTTACAGCGCTCTTACGTCAATATTGGTCTTTGTTTGAAAGCTTTTGTTTTTACCTTTTAAGCTCTAACCGTTCTTACGACAAGACTGCTTTTGGTTTGTAAGCATTCTTGTATAATTGCAGCTCTTACGTCGTTCTTACTCCGAAGAGTTTCCGACCTGGCGTACCACTCAACATCAGCGTTAACGTCCTGCACGCGTCAGGCGACGTCAACGTTAGGGCTCAATTTTTCGACGACGCCGCGAAAGCCGTCATAGCTTCCGCTCATAAATCCGTTACCCCCGGTAGGTGATTGAACAACTTTGCACTATAATTATAACGTATACCGACTATACATGTAATAAACAATTAAATAAAATCGATGTACTCTCAATAACAGACATATATATTTTTGTTTATTTATTTTGTATCATATGTTATTAAGTTTTGATATAAATGTCATTTGTGTTGCAGGTTCTGTAACGTCTATTCAGATCAATGTAAGTAATTGCATAAACAATTATGGTATTTTGTCCAAAAAGCCTTTTTAATACAAATGGACATCTCCAAAAATTTGCTTTTATTTTGTATTTCACGAAAACAACTGCAAGTGAACATATTGACTTTATAATTTATCAAAAACACTTTTAAACATGATTAGGTATACATGCGAATGTATAAACGTTGGCATATAACGTTTTCGCAGTTTCATCCACGTCTGTTGCAAGATATATTAAGATTTAATGTGTTTTTTTTATCCATTTAACATAAAGGTTTTCCAACAACCTATTTAAATTACGTTTAGATAGTTCTCATGAAAATGTGGACATAAATATTTGGTTATGTTTTATTCAAGAATCGTATGATCTTTTCACAAATGCACAACACACACAGGTTCCGGACAACTTGCACAGCGGGTCTTACAAGATCCAAGTATAGGGTTCCGGTCACGGCGTGCATTTCCAGAACGAGACCACCATCGATTACGAGAGCAAGAGCATCTCGATCTTTATACAGACGGACAAGGCCACCTACAAACCTGGGCAAACAAGTACGTGACCACTTAATCACAAGTTTCTGTTTTAGCTTGTCATGCAATTTTAATATAAATAGAGTGAAACATCACTTGCTACAGTTAAGAACGGTGGTTATCAGCACGAAGTCCTTTATTGATGTCAAACGACATTTGGCCAAAACAACAACAATACGAAATAACAAAAAGCACATAGAAATTAAACAAAAACATGTGAACAAAACATTTATCACCACCGCGTAAAGATCAATGCAAAAAATTGGGTGTCTTAATAAATCGGTCAAATGGTACCCTAAGTTGTGTTCACATGTATTTCGCTGTCGTTGAAATTGCCATTTACTTTGACATTTCGATAAAGCACATGCAGTTATATTTTGTAACACAACAGTTATAACAGTGCACATGTACTTATTCTTGCTTTTTAGTCAACTTCAGAGCCTTTCCCAACTTCCCGAACTTGACTGTTTATACAAAAAGCTATGATATTGAAATCTACGTGAGTATGTCATCGAAATAAGATGTAAATGTACTTATTTATAAGTATGGTTAACTGTCACCATGTTACTGCATCGAAATACAATTTGACCCTTAATTGTACATTCAAGTATTTATATAACAATTTATATTTGCAAACGAGCTTTTCAATCCATACAGACTGTTTCTCTTGTATGCCGGTAGAGATTTTTCTCAACTCAGACACCCAAGAAACAAATGTCTATTAAAATGAATCCATATATGAGCTTGTTAATGAATGTGTATGTTAGTGTGAGTTCTGAATAGATATTACAAACATTGCCCCTTATCTCCAAACGCCACGTGTATTGGTGATTTAAAACAAACAATGCCTCCGTCTTTAACACTTAAAACGTCACGTAAGCCTGCATCCCATTTCCCGCTTGTAGAACCCCAACACGAACAAGATCAAGCAATGGCTCGACGTGTCCGATGCCAGCGGCGTCGTGACCAACTTCCTCGAGATGGACACGCAGCCTGTGCTCGGAGACTGGAAGGTGAAGGTCACAGCACATGTAAGTTCTGCTTTAAATATTGGCAGAAATGTGTAATGTTAGTCAATAAAAGCCGCTTTGCAAGTTATGCTTCAACTTCAATTGACATGTGAATCAATCTATTAAATAACTTGCAACCTACATAATCCTTTAAATACAACTTCATATAAGTCACTCTTTACAAGGAAATCGAATGGAAGATATGCGTCAATGGGTGTAAGCTGAATATCCACCTTTTTTCCTCGTTACCAACAACACTGACCCATTTTTATGATAGTTGCATACACATAATACCGGTTAATACGCTAAACGTGATTTTTAAATGATTTTAAATGTGACACATTTGGTACATATCGTTATTCGTAGTTTTTTTCACAATCTAGCCCATTCCGGAGTAGGTCTTTTATCATTGTCATGTAATTAATGCTTTCTTTACAATTGCAAGTCATCCCTTACATTCAAGTGGTTCTAAAAAAGTCATGGTTTGAAAGCCGTCGGATACATTTATATTGTAAGCGTGTATATGTTTTTGATTTTTAACAATCCTTAGATTGAATAAAAATTTATATCGACATTATAATAATATATACACCCTATATTTACATGGAAAATTTTCTATTGTCATATTTGGTAACGTTTGGTTATACATTTATGCATTTTATAATGAGTGCTACTAGCCGTATTTGTTGGAAATTTTTTAGGCGTTTTCAATTGGAAATTATCGTCATATAATCTATATATTCATTCGAAATTTTGTTTTGTATATCTTTAATTTAAAGGGACGACAGAGAAAATATTCGTCGTTGCTCACTACGGTAGGAGTTTTGAATGTATATTGCCATACAAGTGTTGAAGACATATAACTGAATATTATTTGAACTCGTACATAATACTCGTTTGTCATTGAAATGCTGTTCTTATTTGAAATAAGTAGTATTAATGGAACTTTTTATGAATATGCTGTTGAATTTAACAGTATTTCCAAAGTTTGAGGTCAAGGTCGAACTGGCTTCGTTTGTTCTGACCGCCGATAACACACTGAATGGAAAGGTCAGCGCAATGTAAGTGGTAGTCTGCAAGGTCAGCGCAATGTAAGTGGTAGACTCTATACTATTAGAACAATAACTTTTAAGATTCTCTACATATATTAAGCCCAAGGCTTACAGATAGCCTCTGTTTCTGGTAGGAAACTGTGTCTTGGTGCATCTAACACCATGTATGGGGATCTTATACACATACTAATTTATTACAATACAGGCACCATAGCATTAACTCAAGTATGGCAATTTGTGTTAATTAAATGACGTAGCCATTTCTTAACCTGGTGAACGCACGTTTAACAAATAAAATAAATGCAATTCATGGTTATTTATGCTGTATACATTCTATAACCATAAAGTGATTGTCGTGCGTTTGATTTTCGTTCCTTCTAATTTATTGTTCCTTCTTTTATACAAAACAATGGATTTAATACACATACATTGGTCAATAGACCAGCAAACGTGACAAATCGTACAGCATCCTTAGATGCTAGCATTCCGTCCGGATGTCTATACTCTTCCAGCCACACACTTTGTCCTTTCGACAACCTGACAAACATTGCGTTGGAAGCCATCATCTCAAATTGTGTCCTCGTTTGATGTGGGTCGGATATACCATCTGCAACGTTAGCCCCGTCTACCAGCAGTTTAAGGTGCGTCTCGCAGAAGCTGTTTGCTGGAACAAACGCCTTATACTTGGGCGGTAAATACGCCGGTGTAAATATTGTATGCTCCGCCGTTGTTCAAAATGCTTCTAGCACATGTTATCACGTGGCCTTCGGACAAATGTTCAACAACGTCCCTTAAGAGCGCCGAAAATGCAATGTCCCCTGCAATCGCACTTTTGTTTCGTTTATTCGGATTGTGTATGCCTCTGCAAAAAAATATTAATGTATTTGTAATTCGAGACGTTGTTATTTGACGATCTGTTTTATTACTTTCATTGTCAATTAGTTTTTCTGTTCCGTTTACACCAGACAAACGACTATTCTGCTGGAGATTATCGCGTCCGTCCGCTTTGTGCAAATCGTCTCACAATTCCCAGATTGTGTTGCAAGTTCAATTTCCAAGAGAGACGTCCTATCGCGACATTTGTCTAGTTCGGAAAACATTTTTTCTAAGTCATCTTGTTGAGCTTTCATCAAAGTGAAAAGCAATACGACGTTTACTTGTTCTTTGTTTTCTTATATTACAACATGTTATTAATTTATACTAAATTGCGAATTCAATAACACAAGTGTATAAAAAGATGCCAATACCAACGATTTTTAAAAGCGACATTGTGACGACATAATTAGTATTCACACATATCACACATACTGAATATATAGTCGTGAATACGTGCAAACTTCGGTAAACCAGCTTCATAACTCAATCACATAAGCAAAGTTTTCAGATACAAATATGTTCATCAATAGCCCAATTTGAAGTAAATGAATATCAAGTATATCTCAGTAAGGTAACCAAACCATTAAGTCAGTTTTGTATATACATGTATAACGATAACGTTACTAGTTTAGAAACTATTTCAAATCGTTGAGAAAAGTGTATGTGCGCTTAAGAATGGTGCAAACCTAGTTACATTGATCCAACCGCTAACAAGGGAATCTTTTTAGGTTGGGCCACTTGGTGTCAATTATAGGTTGGGCCACTTGGTGTCAATTTTTTAACGAACAACATCTCCTTGAATCCGTTTAGATATTAACGTACCGTTTAAATACATAACGATGACACGCTGATATGAGCACAGTACATTACTTTTTTTCTATTTTTCATATCATTTTCTTGAAAACAAAAATTGTTTTAAAAATAAACATAATAACATGGCACAAATAAACGGGATAAACCAATGAAGTCATTAAAGTCATGACGTTTTCGCTCCTTCGTATCGTGTTCTTGCGTGTTCGCCTATGTAATCCAGAGATCGACAATAAGGAATAGCAAGTGTCATTAACGGAACACCATACTATTAAGCTTTATTCAAAAATAACGAACGGAACATTTTGTATAGGGATGTTGACAATAAGAAATAATTATTGGTCCAAACGGAACACCGTACGTTAGTGTATTCCATAGCAGTGATTTGTTTTGTTGTTTAATATATTTATCGAAATTTGCACCAGCATCAATACCCAAACAGTCAATACTTTCGGCGTGATCGGTCAAGCAATCATGACTCAGGTTTCCGGGTGAATCGATAGAATTTGCATATTTTCGACAGCCTAGTTGTACAAGATCAAATTACATACGATGTCGGGGCAGAATCGATAAATTGTCGGGAAAAATTTTAAGTCATTAGATCAAATAAAAGATCGAGATCAACATTTCAGACTTCTTTCAAAGTTTCACACCTATGAATCGGGACGCGATTGGCTAAAGAACGACTTTAAAATGTTAGAATGTAAAAGCTCAAGTACAATATAAACGCATTGATGATATGTATCAAAAATGAATTACATGTTTAAAGTGTAAAACAAATAGAACGATAATAACTTACTACCCCATGTTATATACTTCCATAAACATTTTACCTTATGTGTTCGTTTGTTTGTTCTGTCGTTCTTTTTTCACATAATGACAAATAAAATAATTTAAAAGTTACAAATCGATCAATACACCAATAGACCAGAAAACGTAACAATGCGCAAAGAATCATTAGATGCAACCATTCCGTCAGCATTGTAATAAGATTCCATCCACTCACTTTGTCCTTTCGACAATCTGACAAGAATGGTATTGGAGGCCATTATTTCATATGTTGTCCTCGTTTAATAAGGGTCGGACACAACGTCAGCCGTGTTCGCCCCGTCTACCACAAGTTTCGCGTACGTCTCAGTGTAGCTGTTAATTGTAAAGGAAAACATATAGACACCATATTGTGGAGCGGTAAAATGCCGGTGTAAACATTGTATGCTCCTCCGTCGTTCAGAATTGTTTTATCACATTTGATAACGTTGCCGTCTGGCAAATGTTGAATAAAGATGTTTAAGTACGCCGAGAATGCAATTTGACCTGTTATCGCCCGTTTGTTTCGTTTAGATTTTGTTTTATACATCTTCGCAAGTTCATTAAAAAAAATGCATTCACTCGATGCTTTGGTACTGTTGTTTTGTTGGCCTGTTGTATTACTTTCATCGTGAGTTGCTACTTCTGTTTCACGATGAGAATAATTATGCTTCACTTAGATCACCTAGATTGAATATATAGTAGTTAAGTACTTTCTTACTTGTCATTGTGGGATGTAAGCAAAAAAGGGCAACGTTTCTATGTCAATTATTATAACTACAACCATGACTTGGTTTACCACCAACATAACAAAATAACGTAAAATAATTCAAACCTAAAGATAGCAATAGTTTCATAACTAGTCATTAGTGACAGTGACAGGAGTTTCAGTACCGCTGGTCCAAGACTTTGGAACTGCTTGCCTCAGGATCTTAGACGATCGGATTCTTTAGAATCTTTTAAGAAGAATTTAAAAACTTACCTTTTCCGTGATTTTTATGCACATTTCTGAGATTATGCCCGCTTATATATTTTAATTGAAATACTGTTTATGGTTCAGTGTTTTAACTAACCCTGATTTTATCTCTTTTACCAGGTTTATCATTGGTTTATTATATTCGTGATTTTTATGCCTTTTTCTGAGATTATGCCCGCTTATATATTTTTAATCAAAATACTGTATATGGTTCAATGTTTTAACTAACCCTGATTTTATCTATTTTACCAGGTTTATCATGGTTTATTATTTATATATTGTTTAAATTGTTTCATTTTCAACTTACTGTAAAACGCCATTGAATATGTATTTTCATAGTAATCGGCGTTTAAGATCAAATAAACAAGTTTCAAGAACAAGTAGTCTACTATGAAGAAAAACATCATTTATAGACACTATGCTGGTGTTTCCACACTGACAAACCATCAACTTCGTCTGTATGTAAACAGAGAACATAACAAGTTTGCGAGTAGGTATTAACCAAATGTAGATATAACGATAGCATCGCTACGTTATCAAAATGTAAAATCGTTCAAAACAATCTTTGTGACGCTCAAGATAAAATAATGTCTGGCAAATATATTGCTTGAGTTATCCACACAAGCATCGACCGTATATTCTGTGCTCACGATGTTAACATTTTAACGATTTTTTTATATGAAAAGTGTGCGCATGTAAACTTTTTACATAAATTATGTATGGTTTAATATTGCTGTCAACAAATAAAGAATATGCATTACGAGTAAAATACATGTAAGTGTGTAGATTTATGCTCATACAACACTCACCACCAGCCAGGTTTTCGTGCCGATTAAATAAACTAATATTACTTCGAGAGGCGCCCATATTATATTTGAACAAAAGTAATGATGCAAAATAAGAATTGCACCAGTACGTTTATTGAAGTAAGTGTTCAATATGAGATCCATGAAATGCGTAAATAAGCCTACACCATTTTGGCCAAGATTCAAGAGTCTTCTTAATAATAGTTTGGTCCAGTTTTCTCCAATCGTCCTTAAAAGCTTTTTTAAGACACATAACATACTTTTAGTTGCGCCTCTGTTGACCGAGTTTAAGGATTCCCCATATACCAAAGTCCATCACAGCAGCATCTGGAGACTTCGTCTACCACCCGTCACGGTCAATAAAGTTCACTTTCTCTTTCTTAAGAAACTGGAGGGTCTATTTAGCCGTGTGACGTGAGGCAATGTTCTGATTGAACACCATCGACTTCCGACCTTCTAGAAACGGATTCGGAACGTTATTTCGAAGAAACTGCTTCAATGCATTATTGATATAGAACGTGCTATTTACTTTTGTTCATTTGTTGATAAAACGAATCTCGGCTTTTCTTCTAAAAGATACACCCTAAACCCTTGGCGAAAGAGTCCCGCTTAAGAAACTTCGCCTTTCAGAATGAAGCGTAATTTGCTTCGCCCGTACGAACCACCTAAATCGAACATTGCCTCATCAAAAGTAACAAAAGTATTCAATTTTCCACCTGTTTAGTTCATGTATAACGGCCATGATCTATCCCTCCTCTTCTAAATTTGCGCCATGTTAAGCTGATGAACTTTTTATTTGTTCTTAGTTAAGCTTCCAATATTTTGGTGATAATGTTATAGCAGTTCCTTTATACATGTCTGACATAAACCACATCATGTTGGGTGGATGAATTTACTTTGGCGATCATACGATTGATTTTTCTGATGACGTCAGGTGTGGCCACATTTCGATGATTTCTAAACTCTGGCAAAGTAATGCTATAATTTATATGTTGGCGCTTGATTTCCAATATTATCGCGAATGTTCTTGATGGAGCTCAAGGAAATCGAATATCCAACTGGTTTCAACTCATTTTGAATACACTCATATACGTGTGTTTAGTTTCATTAGTCCAACAACTTCCTCTTCCGCTTTGTTTTGTATTGACGCACCAAGCTATAAATGACGAATAGCAATGTTGAATTTGAAAATCAATTTAGATCATGATTGTGCATGATAGATTAAAAGAAAATTGCACAGGCTATTCACGCGGTACTGTCTAAACATGTATACATAATTTATTCAAATATAATCTGGGCGCCTCTCTTAGTATCAGAAAACGTATCTGGTATCTTTTAATTCCAGTTCATCTCGCTTAATGTATATAAATTTTTAAAACGTATGAAATAAAAAGAATAAAAACGCAAATAACATCAAAAAACACTATACTGCGTGTGTCAAACTTATTCTAGCAATGCTAAAATATGCTTATTTTATGTCACAGGCATTTCTTTTGACGACCCATTCTTGATGATTGGATAAACTTGTTCGCTGTTTGTTGATTTGATCGAGAAATGTGTAGTGGCGCTGCTTTTGATATAAGTTTATTTAACACCAATTAAATTGAAAGATCATCTTGCAACTCGTTAAACATGCGCACAGCTAGTTTATGTTTGTGAAATATTATCTAAACTGCGTTTGTTTCGTGAAACGAGTTCAATATATGTTTTGTTCAATATATGCCAATTATATTGATATTTTATATTCAGGGCGGCTAATGTACCTGAATAAAATATGTTTCTCACCAAGACATCGTCTATGTATTGTCAAAGCAATTAATCGGGGTTTGACAGCTGTAAACTGAAAACCCAGCGATTGATCAAGTTTGCATATATATATATTTGACAATACATAGACGATGTCTTGGTGAGAAACATATTTTATTCAGGTACATTCCCCCGATTATTCGTTGAGCTGAACAGTTCATTTTCATATACATGTACTATAATATCTGAATAAAAAAATAAACTTGCAACTTTAACTTTAGGAAAGCACTTGAACTCATTCTAAAAGCAATCATTAAATATAGCCATGCGATAAGCTGTCGACTATTTGTTTAAATCGGCAATATCAGAGTAGAAAGCGATACATACTTGCACGACATGTAAATGTATCAATTCGATGAATCTGCTAGACTTTCATTGGAAATCGAGGGTTTCTTCTTTGCTGTCTGCTTCTATCAAAATGTATCGTCAGTCAGTTTTGTGGATAGCGGTTTTAATTGTAAGGTACGGTATTTATTTCGTATTATTTACTATTTATTCAGTAATTGATAGTCCTATATATATATATGTTTATTTATTTATTTATTTAGTTAGTTATTTTTTATTTTTTATTTATAATTCATTTATATGTTAATTTGTTAATCATTAATTTATTGGTAGTTAAGTTAATATAGAATATACATTATAGACTGACAATTTTTTCTAATCAATGTGATAGTAATACTAATAGTTATATACATTTTATATGTATTTAAGAGTATTTTATAATAATTAGTGTATTACTTTACTCACGCAGAAATGTCTCCTGCATACAAGAAACGTCTTCTAAGCACGCAGACATGAGTCTGCAGCTAGATAAACTTTTGCTTGGATACGATAAACGTCTTCGACCTGGCTATGGAGGTAATATGTTGACTTATTGTATGTATCAATGGTTTATAAATCAAATGTGGACTCGAACGTATTTTTTACAATTTACACTCCAAAGTATATGTCTCTTTTTTAGTGCTGCTCTCTTTTGCGTTGTGCGTTAATGAACCATAAACAATCTTAATAGTTAATTCTTTTGCCTACATTATATAAGTAATGTACCAGTGCCCACAGGTTATTTACCATAAACATCACCCTAAAATTATTGATGTGTGTTTGTCATCTATAACATTATAATATAATAATAATATAAGTTATTCGTAGCGATTATCACGTTTGTTTAAGTTAATATGTAGCATTTTGTCACAATTAATATTCATGTATATTAACAAGATTTATAGATATTTTGTATTTAATAATTTCCTCTGATTAACTTTGAATTGTAATGAGAAGTTGATGATTGATTTTCTTTTGTTTCCTTGTAGTTTCTATGTATTGTAAATCTTCTGACTAACTTGTTGTTTGCTCCAACATTCAACTGATATTAAATGAATGGGCGCTTTTGCAAGCATTTCGATCTAGAAATATGATGCAATAGTCGTATTAAACTTAAATGATGATGTTGTTGTTGGGATATAATGCAATTGAAAAGTATAAGCTCGTGAGTACATATTGATACTTCTCTTTCGAAATAGGAGTATTTCTTATTTCTTTTGGTATTTGATTCATGTGGATGCGCCTTAACGTATGTGTTATATTGCACCACATACATATAGCTAAGTGCAAACAAATCTTTTTTTTCAAAATTGATAAAACATATACTCATAAACAACCATTTATCATACCCTAAGCTAAGGAAATACAAAATATTGTTAAGTAAGTTAAGGTATACTAATTCCCCGCCTTAACTTTTCAGAAAAACCTTTGGTGGTCCAGACTGACATCTTGGTTCGTTCAATGGGACCTGTAAGCGAGAGAAACATGGTAAGAAACATTTATTTATATGGGACACGCTCTGTTAAAAGGGGGTTCAATGCATGTGCGTAATGTGTCGTACCAGATTAGCCTGTGCACTCCGCACCGGCTCATCAAGGACGACACTTTCCGCTTGTATTGTATTTTTCGTTTTAAGGAAGACTCTTCTTGAAGAAAATCAAGTTTTGGCGGAAAGTGTCGTCCCTGATTAGGATGTGTTGAATGCACAGGCTAATCTGGGACGACACTTAACGTACATGCATTTTAACCCGTTTTCTCAGAGTGCGACTCATATATGAAGCATGTTGAAGTAGATCGCCTCTACCTGCGTTAAGTGTTATAATTTGCGGAAGATGTGGTTGCTTTATATTTCCTCTTTTCTTTGTTCAGTGTTTTATAACGCTTGCTACATTATATCAGGATGTGTCGTTACTTTTAATTTATTTTTTCAAACCTATGATTTTAAAAATCTTAAACATGCTAGCCTTAAAGGGAATGTAAAATGTCTTTGTTGTCTAGGTGTATGCATTGATACACAAAATGTGCCTTAAAATATGTGTCAACAATGAGCAAAAAATCGAAAATGGTTTTGTAATTCTAAATTATCTAAACGTTTTCTTTAGTCATCAAACCACAAGCATTACGAATCGTGTATCTAATTGAATATGTGCTGTCTGTTTTCTCCTAAATATCGGAATTCTTTCTGATATTCCAAATGACTGAAGTAAATTAAAGACAAAGCCTTTTCATTGGAGTTTCAAGGCATGTATTTTTCCGGTTAAAAAATAGATAAATCTTTATTACTGACTGTCGCTGAATATCGCTTGTAGTGTTGCAATTGAAAACAAATGTGACTGTCTTTAATAATTTTGGAAGACTGGGCTAAATTTCGTGCATGCATTGTTAGATGACATGATATTTAATACTGATGTGCATGCAATTATTGTTAGATTTTAAGGTTACAATATTTGGCAACAAAATGTAGTGTACGTACTTGATCAAGTATAGATAATTATATATGGCAATGCTCTGGACAAAATGTTAAATGGGAGTAACAATGCCCTCACAATTAAAACACTGGTAGTAAATGTGCACTCACTGTTATTAAAGTGAGGGTAAAGGTACAAAGAATGTAGGACTGAGGCAAATGTGCATTCAGCAATGCAATATATAACGATATAACTATAACTATATATTAGGGTGGTCGGTAGTCGAGTGGTAAAACACTGGTCTACCATTCCAGCGGTCGTGGGTTCAATCCCTGGCCGGGGCACTGGAAATTTCACAAATGCTTCAAGTGTTTTCCACCCAACTAGAGATGTACTGGTATGAAACCCAGGTAATTCTCGCGTGTATCGGTGCTATACACTGAGCACGTAAACGAACCAAGGGATCTATACGCAAAGAGCTAGGGTATCGCACCCGGATTTCTTGTATCTCAAAAACTGTCTCTTATACCCGCTGTCTCTTCAGTAAAACCAAAGGACCCCATTGGAAAAAAGTGCTTGCACTTTCATGGGTTATCCTTGACAGCAAGGTCAAAATAAATACATACATACATACATACATACATACATACATACATACATACATACATATACATACATACATACATACATACATAAGCCAAATGCAAAGAACTGTAATACTAGGAGCTCTGATGTAATGCATATGGAATAAGATACGAGAAAATATATGATCATTCATCACAATGAAAACGTAATTTCTTCTCTTGATAAAACCCTCTAAATTATACGTTGCATTCCGTCAAGTGTATTATGCTCTGGGCTTGAATTATATTGCCTCAACAAATGACAAATATTTCATCACAAGTAGCTTTCGATGAAATGGAAGTACCCGGTAAAACAAATATATTCACAAAGACAGGAACAAGATGTTCAATATTATGAAAAACGTACTGTGTCCTAATAAATATTTCATGAGGTATTTCCAAAACGGTCATCACACTATTAATTATGTTTATGTTCAAAGGTTAGTTTCAATGTTTTGTCCTGTATTTTATAGAAAATTAGTCAATTGTCTTAAATAAAAACAAACATCGGATGTTAGAATGTATTGCTCTCATTATAACGTTTCTCCATAATGTCTGTATTGTTAAGTGTTGAATTATGATCACGTGTACATGAATTGAGTTAAATAGAAGATATCGTGCGCACATATACGTATTTGAAAATAAATACATCAAGTACTTATTCGTGTTTTCATATGTCCCTGCATGATCAATGCAGTGTCGACCATGTTAATTGACTTGCACAATGAGCTTTCAAAATGTCTCTGATGTTAAGTTTTATACACAGTTTAACTCGTATAAAAATATATGTATTATTTGAAAAAACTTGACTGTGTGAAACTTCAGAAACAGTACTAGGTAAGCAATTCTTGCTATCACTAGCTAGTTTATACGAAACAGGAAAAACATTTATTCCAAAACGTTTCAAACGACAGGCAAACATTGTTGATTAAATGGAAAAATTAAGAGCGTTAAGACAATCAATTAATTGAAAGAGGTTTTGTATGAAAAGCTTGAATATCTATATTTAAAAAAATACATATATTAAGCTTAATTGACATATATAAGTAGTAAAAATAGCAGCAAAATATGTTATATTTATAACTTCAAAGCAATCGTACAATACAAATGCAAAATAAATTGGTAAATATATGTGAAGACGAAAATGAATTAAATATTTCAAATGACAACTGAACATATTAAAATATCAAGGATTACTCCATGGACTGCTACTTCCGTCAATTGTGGGTCGACAAGCGTCTGGCACTGAACGTTTCCATGGCAAACATCTCGCTGAACATCAAGATGCTAGAGCGTCTCTGGTACCCGGACACGGTGTTCCTGAACGGCGGGAAATCGTACGTGCACATGGTACCTATGCCAAACAAGTTCTTCCGCATCCATAAAGACGGAACTGTTCTGTATTCACAACGGTAAATGCGTGCTATTCGGTTCTTAATCGTTCTATCAATTTTTTATTCATGAGACATTCATGTGATGTTTGTTTCAATTAATGGGGATCAATATATCGATGGAAAAAAAATGAACCGTTTTTAAAGAAATCAGTTGGTAAACGCCATGCCGAACATGCGAACTTTAAAAGATTTTATCTGTAGAATTAACACGTTACTACTTATGTACATTAGTAATATGATAGTGATAATTCAAGTTGGCACTCTTCACTTATATATATAAGGATTTTTATTCGTAAGGTATTACAATTTTATTCAGCTTGACAATCCGAGCATCATGCATAATGCGCCTTGAGAAATATCCTTTGGATTCGCAGACGTGTCACCTCTACGTTGCGAGTTGTGAGTCTTTGAAATATATTATCAACTATTTATTTGATTAACACACATGGTTTTAGTTTAAGTGTGTTGATACACACATATTTTAATCGATAAATGCATGCAAAGATGAGAAGGCAAGTTGTTTTCATTATGAAATATCACATGCTTTGTATTGATATGTCTGGACGTCACTGAGATCTGTCTTGACGTCAATGAGATCTGTCTTGACGTCAATGAGATATGTCTTGACGTCAATGAGATCTGTCTTGACGTCAATGAGATATGTCTTGACGTCAATGAGATCTGTCTGGATGTCACTGTAGATCATAAAAGTAGAACTGCTGTATCGGATGCTGCTATAGTAGCTTCTTCCCATTTATTGTGGAATACATTTAAGTTGCTTACTCGGTGGAAGACGTTATCTATGAATGGAGGTTTGGACGCAAGAACTCTGTCGAGATAGCAGCTGACATGACCTTGTCCCAATTTGATATACTACAGACACCCTGTTTCAACACGACGATGCCATTGAGGGGAGGTACGTATTTTTTATATATTTTGATATAAAGTACAGTTTAAGACAACATGTCAAAGCTGTTTAATAACGAGGCATTGCTAAAACTTCTTATAGCAATAGTAAAAAATTAAGAGATAACTTTTCGGCCAATTCAAATGTCCTTCATTCTGTCCTTCTTTGTAGTGGTTGCTCTGTTTGTTTCTTACTTCGGTATCGTTTTGTTGTCCTAGCAGCACCAAATGATGATTAATTTGAATGAAACAAAACAAACTGAAAATGTACTTGCTTGTGTCATTCATACATCTGTTTGACAATTGCAATTATCACTGTCCGAATTCTGTTTTACCATTCCTGAAAATACACCTCTTTACACGGGCCAATATATAGACTATGTTTCACCTAAAAAACAGTCCGCTTGGTGTCGCCATCAATTAAAACACTTCACAATCAGATATGTGAACTTGTTAACAATATGTTTCCGTTCAGCTTCCCACTCCGTTTTGACGGTCCACTTCTACCTGCGCCGACACATGGGTTTCTTCGTCATCAACGTGTACGTGCCGTGCTGCCTCCTCGTGGTGCTCTCCTGGGTCTCCTTCTGGATCAACAGGGAGGCCACCTCGGACAGGATAGCGCTTGGTACGACACTCAGACACACTGTCGAAAATATTGTTTTTAAGTAAAATGATAAATTTATCAAAACGATGGACAAAACCGAAATGGTACATCGTAGTTAATGATCAAAGATAAACACATCAGACGTGTTATATTAGTTACCTTTAATCGACCATACATAAAATAACCTATAGTATACTTGATATGAGTATGTTGATCTTGTTGGGCCGAATATTGATCAAAACATGATTTCTCTAAGTTAGCATACTACCAATTTGTAATTTCCAATCATAAAGAACCAAACAATGTTAATAAAGACGTCCATTCCCCATTAAAACCGGGGTTTCATATGTTTGTATTGTTACAGGAACGATGGTAGTGTTGACAATGACGTTCATCGGCCTTGACAACCGCAATGACTTGCCACGCGTGTCCTATTCGACGGCGCTTGACGTTTACGTCGCTTTCTGTTTCTTTTTCGTGTTGGCCACCATTATTCAGTTTGCCGCCGTCCACTATTACACAAAGTTCGGCTGCGGGGAGGGACCACAGCTGGTTATGTGCATCTCAAAGCAGGTCGAACTTGAACAAATAAAGGAGGACCAGGTAGGGACATATTGCAAACTTGTGTTATGTGTACCATAACTTGAAAACGTCCGATATGAAAGAGGTACTGGCACCACTATTCCGTTGTATTACTGCTCTTCTTATTTTCAATTTGGTTTGAAAACGGATATACTTCTGTAATTTATGTATGTTTTTCTTCTAAGCCAGTAATGAACTGTTCACTTATTATTCATCAAATTCTGTATTATTTGTTAAGCTTGTGATTAACGGTAGTTTTTTTTATTATCAAACTTTAGTCTGCAATAAAATAACATAACTTACAGAGCCGTGAAAGACACATAATTGGACCCTGTGAATAAACTTTTTCTAACTCTACATTTTGAATCGCATCATTATCTATATCAAGTGTAGTTCTTGTGAGATTATTATTTGTGTATATTATTACCTCATTTGATTGACAGGAAGATGCAAAATCCACAGACACCGTGGGAGAAAATATCCTAAATCGAACAAACGTTATTGTTCGAAACATACAGAGAGAATCTTGTCTATTCAAGTGCTGGAATTGCTTCTTCGGAACTCGCAACGTGCGTCACAATAGGGTGTTTACAAACGTTTTGGGACTCAATAGCGTCAGCAAGATTGATAAATTATCGCGCATGATATTTCCAATTGTGTTCCTCCTGTTTAACATTCTCTATTGGTGCACATATCTTACGGACTGAGAGGCTGACGAGTCTGTTACCCATACCATGATTGTGTAATAATATTACAATATAAGAAAACGAGGACACTACTGTATGTATTTCCTTTTCAAAGGGCTTTAAACCTTTACATGCAGAAGAAGGTTAAATTGAAGTTTGAATATAATCATTTATTAAAAAGTACATGACATTTCATGAGTTCTACTTATATTGCGTATTTTTCAAGAAAGATAAATAGTATTGTTTCGTTTCATTAACAGTTCAAAAACGACTGACTATTTTTCTTACGCGAATAGGGAAATGCATAGTTTCGGATGCGAATTATTATTCATATGGATCTACACTCCTTTACAGTTTTTGATAAAATACACAAACGCAATTTATTAAATCTCTAGTCTCTGATATAAAAAGTGATTCATTATGAGAAAAGAATGGTGAAATTACCCTTTATTACATGTCATTCAACAATTGATATATAAATCAAGCAATATTTATGAGTTCCTGCGTAGGATTCATTCCTGTAATGGAAAAATGTTTCTGGAGACCGTTTCGACAATTCATCTGAGGCAATAAATGGAATATGTCAATCGTTATCCATTCTTAAATGATCAGGTTAATACTGGTTGGGCAGCATAGCATCTTGCTAACGACATTGGAAGTCGATTTCGAGAGAACGCTCCGACAATCTATGTATTCACCAGTTCGCCATTCTATCTGGTAACAAGTTGTTTGGCGCTCCGTTAAATATGCTTTTACTAAATTGAAAGAGAGAATACATAGTTAACTGTTTACGTGAGAATAAAACGAGAAAAGCTCAATGCGTGTAGCATCGATTTCCGTATCCAATGGGAGGCTTGTACTGGATTCAACAATATAATTACGTGCATAGACATTCGAGCGTTCATGTTTACCAATGATGTTATTGAATAACAAAATGACTTACCTTTAAAACAAACACAATACATATAAGATTTGCTAAATAAAAAGAGCATAAACTACATGAAACCGACAACGAAAAAAGCTTGTATGCCAATTTGTTTTATACGTGAACATGCTATCCTTCTTCATTTACATGAGAAAGCCAGTTCATATTTTGAAAGGTTTTATTTGCACAATCCCTTATGGAAATGTTCCTCGAGCTAGGGATATTAAATGTCTGATGGAGCCATGATTTGGGATAGTTTGACAAAGGGTACGCCCTTAGGAATGAGATATCAGACAGTTTATATCTCTATTTCAACATGATAAGATTGGATTGAATCTTGTCCATTTCGGCCTTTGTGTTCAAAACTACAATGTTGTTTTAACAGCCCATTTATGTGGCATAACATTCCATTACATAGTAAACAAATATCAGTAACTTAAAATAGTTAAGATTAGAAAAGAATTAAAGACAAATGTAACACAGATACTAATACATGTATGTGATTTTTTCATACAACAATTGTATTTTACACTCTTAAACAACATTTAAAATAAGTCCACAACTGTGTCACGTATCGAATTGCTACAATTGCCTCGTTGTTTCATTGCGATGGACAACTTGTGTTTATATTGTATGTATAAATATATTATAATTAATTCACCTTAAAATATATAACATATCGTAAAGTCATTATTTCAGATTGCATCTCATTTGATTTATGAGTATTTTATTTAACGTCTGGGTTATAGTTAGATACTGTAGCTGTAATCTGCATTTTTCAAACACATATGAATTGTATTAAATGTCTCCGTCTACCAATGTCACATGCATCACAGTGCACTTTCATTTTGTAAGTCGCCGTGTTGTTAATGGTGTTCTGTATTTTGGATAATTTTTAGGAAACAGTGGAAACAGAAACCGTAATGTGGTAAAGATAGATAACGATAACAATATAATGTGTTATGTATCGATTAAATAGAGAAGGAAAGAGGGTTAATTAATAGAATATAATGAAAGTAGCTGAATTATCACTTATTAAGACTGTCGAGTATTGATATTTTTGTAAAAATATCGTCATAGAAGTCATTCGCTCTGAAAGTGAATATCGTAAGTTGAGTAAAAAAAAAAGATGATGATTTATTTGAATGCAATTTAGAAGTGCGTGTTACATCATTTTATTTTTCTCTTCCTTTTTATTCCGCAGTTTGTATCAAATATTCTTCTATATTTCCAATCATATAGAGAATAATAGGTTGGTGACGTGGATGGAGAATGGTTATCTGGCAAGGCGGACGAATGCATCGGATTAACCCGATAAGATCCTCCGACGAGCCAGATAACCATTCTCCATACACGTCACCAACCTATCATTCTATTTAACATGTCACATTTACAACATTTTGAATTATACCCTTAACACATTTTATCAAAGACAAATGATTTATTGACATAACAAAATAATTATTCTGGTCGTGCATCCTACATGTACGTAACATTCCTAACGACCGAATAACTACCGATTGTGTCACGTAAAAATTAGTTCCAAATTAAACCGTTCCTTTTAATACTTTCCTATTGAAAATATACGAAGAAATTAAACACGAATCGAGAATGTGATATTTTTATTGTTAGAATTTGAATAAAAAATATGCAACAGCAAAACAAAAACTCAATTTTATTTCAACATTCAATTGAACAAAATGGTGTGCACATTCAGTGTAAGTCAACGGATATAAATGGAATTGAGCGACAAATAAAAAAAATTATCGGAAATAATTATAATTACACGTAGCACATTATTTGGATAATTAAAATATCGACTGCAGCTGAAACTGTGCTGTAGAAGAGATTAATGCCATTATTTAGGTTTTGACAGGAGTCATAAAAAAAACTAAATTTAGATCTAGTATAAACGACACGCTTACCTCAATGACAACTTTATTCCAATGCTAATAACAATAAAGTTACAACGAAATGCACTTCCAGTGTCTGTTCTTACGGTGTTATGCATGACAAACACACAATCCGAAATACGTTTTGGATTCGTTCGATGCTTTTAACAAATATTTTACTGCTAAAAAACCAACACGTCCATTGTGTTGTCCCAAAATGTTTCGTAACCGAAATGACGTCACACGAGATACGTCAAAAATTGCGTAATCAAGTGATGAAAATAAAATACGGAAAGCTGGCTCGGATATATATTTTAAAGAAGAAACAAAATAGGATGATATGAAACATAAACGATAACTATCGTGATGCGTCTAAATAAATTTCAAAGGTAAAAGTGCTTTACATGTATTTGGTATTTTATTAATAGAAAAAAGTAGTCAGTCAATGGAGAGCGACTGACGGATATTCGAGATCACGTGGTCAACTAGCCTAATAACTTTTGGGTTATTAGGTTACCTTGTTATCAGGCTGATTTAAAGGCATGTGACAGGATAAATACATATATCGAATCATATATCAAATAAAATATACTTTATATACAAAGTATAAATAAAATAACAGACACTGTTATGTTGCAATGAGTAATATATCATGATATCATCTAGTATCATTTGGTTTGAAATCTATATATTTATAAAGAGTACTAGGTTAGTGTTAAATACAAATACATTTATTTAGCGAGGCTTAGAAAAAATCTTAACCACGTGGTTTGGCAAATGGTTCGCGACGTTTTGTCAAGCAAATAAACTTAACTTTATTCGACATTAACCAGCATCATATGTACCCGATCATGTTATGTTTCTGCGTTCAATAAACAAGGGGGCAACGATGGCCCATATGTGTTATGCGGCATGGCCAGTTTTGAACACAGGATCATGATTTGAAGAATCTTTGTAATGGACAGCAATCTGATGACACGTATCAAACACAAATCACCGCACGCCCCAGGCAGGGCCCATTTTGATCCCAGGGGCAATTACACCTTTTGGTCTAGTTATTTCCGATAATATTTTTTAAGCCATTTATTAAACAAAAGTCTTTATAAACATGTGATTTATGGAGCAAGATTTAAACAAATTTTATAGAGGACACCTGTACCATGTTACACACCAAGTATTTGACCTTTGAAAATTGCAGTTTCAGATATTATATATCCCTGTACACGTGAGCACTGAGGTGTGGGCAGGGGCATTATTTAAACATTATTTGTAGAGTATAACCATCAAACGGCACATGCCAAATATAAAAGTTGTGGGCCTTACGTTTTTTTTATTAACTTATTTTTATAATTTAAATCTATTTGCAAATTTGTATCCCATAGGCATTATTTAAACAAACATGGTAGAAGACCATCATACGATGTTACATCCTTATGTCAAATCGCTGGTCTTTGGGGTTTAAGCGAAGATTGTTGTTTAAGTTTCCACGAAATACATATCAAAAACAGGTAACCCCCTGGTTGGGGCTTTTTGAATCCATCAGTATGATTTAAAAAAGCTTGGTAGAAGACCACCATACCATGTTATGCGCAAATACAACACCGCTGGGCTTTGCGGTTTTAAAGAACAAGATTTGTTATTTTTAACTATATACATATAAGGAAAACAAATAGGTTCTGGTCACATTTTACACATAAGAAATTATTTAAATACACTTGTTGGAGGACCACCATTCAATGTCCCTTTGGACATGATTTGAACAAACTTAATTGATGGCCACTAGACGATGTTTTACACAAAATAGTAAAACTCTGATCCTAAATCATAAAATTGTAATTTTAACTTGCTGCAAGTATTTTGACTTTTTAAAACAATTTAATGTGTACCTTTTTATGTGGCTGAAGAAAGACATATGCAACGAAACTTTGTAATGTTGCCATTGACAACTTAATTTTGGCGTCTGTCTGAATTACACGATGATGCTCTGAATGTTAAACTATATGATGCTTTGTCTCTAAAGCTTTTTAGTACAGATAAGATGTCGTTGATACTCGTTTTTGGTCCCATTTCGTCGTGTCTCAGAAAGTTACAATTCTGTGGTGCTCTGGTCTGTATATAACCTTGACTGTATGCGGTGAATTTGTAATTGCTGTTTTATGATTAGTCCTGGGCCAAATGGGAGTTTTGGAACTCCTTAGAACCTGTTTAAATCACCTAATGCTTTTCATTAACCGTTCCGAACGGTAACCTACGTTGTGTTCACTTTTGTGTGTTTGTTGCGTGTGTGTTGTGTACTATCATAAATAATGAACCGCAAAGTGTAATAAGCTTTTTCTTCTGCTGGTTCAGCTGAAGGTTCATTTTATGTACAATTGACCCCAGGGTCATGATTAAAACATAAGACGACGTTACTGACAAAATATTTAACCTATGAGACTTGCGGTTTAAGAGAGTTTTAAAGTTTCCACTTTAAAAATATATTTCTAGCACTGGCGACCTACATATGTAGCGGACCGGAACGATTTGAACAACTTTAAAAGAGATTCACTCGACAAATCATTTCTGTGAAGTTTCGTGAAAATTCACCTAACGGTTAGAGAGTAGATTGACGACTTACAACTAACGACTGACGACACCCGGCGGACGACGCCGGGCGCCGGAGGGCCACCTACCACAAAAGCTCACAAAGCACTTCGTGCTCAAACAAAAGCCAGAAAACCAAGATTATTTATTAATTCGTGTAATGCGTACTTAATAGTATGTTAATGTATGCAATTAATGTAAAGCAACGCAAACAATGAGTGTGGTTCACACGTGTATTGAACAATTATTGAACATCGTACTTTTGGCAGAAGAGCCACAACATGCGTGTTTGTACTTCTATAAATACGTGCTTTATTACAAAATACAGACGTAAATGTACTAATAACCACAATGCATATTATTTATGCATTATTCTACATTGGTATTCGTTGATAAATGTTATATTTTGTATGTTTCATTGACTATGCTACTTTTAATGGCGTTATATTGCACAGAAACGATATAAAAAAAATACAAAAAGAAAAGCAAAGGTTCAACAAAATGTAATACGGTGATATAGCATGACAATCAAGTATATAAACAAACATAAGAACAGACAGTTTCATAAATATGTGATTTGCTTTCCTAGTTAATACTGGTCGGTTGTGGGGTATCCATAAAGCAATTACGATTAAACAAGAGCATCGCATAGCGGGTGCCAACGCTCGGTTTCGGGTGCTTGGATTTTGTTTTTTTGACCTTTGACCTTCATTGACCTTGACCTTTTCACCACTCAAAATGTGCAGGTCCATGAGATACACATGAAAAAAAAAGAAAAAAAACAATTGACCTTTGACCTTGAAGGATGACCTTGACCTTTCACATCTCAAATTGTGCAGCTTCATGAGATACACATGCATGCCAAATATCAAGTTGCTATTTTCAATATTGCAAAAGTTAAGGCCTACGTCAAAGTTTACGTCAAAGGCCTACGTCAGAGGTGTGTATGATAAAACTGCAATACTGCTGCAGCTTCTGGAGTTTCACTTCTTCATATTGAGACGCCGCGGACGGCGGACGAGCTGGCTATGACAATACCTCGGGTTTTCTTCGAAAACAACCGAGCTAAAAACACAATCAGACTACAACAAAATAGCACTGGTGAGATATCATTGCGTCCATTTGCAAATATCTATTTCAGAACGAGATAATAATTAAACAATATATTATTATTAATTCAACTTATTAAAGCAAACATGGGTTCGATGTGATCTACGTATGCCGTCAGTGAACTTTGTCAATATGGCTTCGTGAAAGGTTGCTTATTGTTCGCCTTAGTAGCACTGTCTTGTACTTTTGCCACGTTTCCTTCTCGTACATGACGTCCTTTGCCTCTTCTGCGCTCATGTATTCACGTTGCTAAAATGGTAAGAAGTGGTAAAATTGCTTATTCAGAAGTAATTTCAACGTATTAAACGCATTCGATACAACTGTGTCATGTTCCAGAAAAAAAGCTAAGCCAATCATTCTTAATTGATCAATCGTTTTCCTGTTTCTACTTACAACTCAATTCAAACAAATGTGTTCGGGATAACACAACTTCATATTTATGTCAATGCAACCATTAATTCTAGGAGGGTAAAAAATATGAATAAAATTATGTCAATCTTTAATCGTTGGCATTAGCGAGATATGTTCAATAGCAAAATAAATAATAATATGGCATATATGTACACGGGTCCTTAGAAACGTAAGTCTATGTAATTTTCTTAAATACATGAAATGTCTTAAATCTCATTATATTTGATATGTTTGTTTAAAACTAGCTGTTATCTATTGGATGTTTCACGCGCTCTGTATCCATAATTTATTGGATTCTACATAGAAAGTATCTGCAATCTTTCGCTTAGGAACTATTTAAATATGTAAAATTGTCCTTGGAGCTTTATGATTGCCAGCCTTGATTTTCATTTAGATAGTGTCAAACATTTATGGCACACACTGTGTTTGATTGAAATGAAACCTACCATTGTCTCGACTTTGAGCATTGTATTGTTTTTGGCATGCTGAATGAAAAACCTTTTGCTGATTTTGATAATCTCTGCGCCATCGCTGATCTGAAATCATATCAATCATGATTCATACACGAACAAGTATTTTCTTATGAAAATATAATATATATTACTTGAACTTTGTATTGATAAGTAACACATATTTTATCAAATATAACTGGACGTATTCACATAGCTTTACTAGACGATCCACTGTAATTGTAATTGTATTACAGACGCTTAAAATTACGAAATGCACAAGGCGATTCCCAATGTTAAAACTATAGCATTTATCTACAAATTAGGTATTTTTAGTATTTCTTTTTTTTTTTGTATTTTGAAAACGAGTAGTCAATGTGAAATGGATTATTGAATCTACTTATTAACTTTTAGTTTCTTGAATTCATTGCTATAATCTTAATTAAAATAAAGCAAATGGACCCACCAGAGTTACACCCGGTGCCTCTGACGCCAACGCCTGCGGTTCCAAGTGTTCTAGACCCTAAAACAACAAAGATAGATTGCTCAATCCACTCAAAGTGTCAATATTAATACAATAGTAATACTGAAATAACCTGAAAACATAAGCCATAGTAAATCCACTCCTGGACAAGTATTTTTGCGTACACCTAATACTTTTGAACCGTTTTAGGCAGAGTAACATAAATGTTAAAAGAAGTCTTTCTTTGTACCTTTTGAAAGCAGTGCTACTGCCTTTAATGGCATTAATAATATGATCACAAACAATGAATTAATTAAAAATGCAATAGTTATACAAATGTTATAATTGTCTTAGCTCGAATATAAGTATAGTAACTGCGATAACACATTGTTTCACTAAATTAGCAATAATAGACGTTTTAATCTAACCTATCCGCCTAATGACTTAGGTCGTGATGCAACACACTTTTGAACGTAAAATAATAATGTTTTTTAGGTAACATATAAAAAAGAACAGGTTTTTTCTATAACGTCTACCTGTTTTGTTTTGATTCTTTATACAAAAACACAACAATATTATTAGCAGCATATATGTAAAAACGTACTGATAAACAATATTAAACATCAATTGTAATTTATCAACGTTGAACATTTAACAAACAATATTACAAAAAAAATGAAAATAGGTCGCACTGTATAACTCACTTAAAAGCGTTAAGTGACAATAATACAATAATACAAGAACGTTTAACTATGCAGATATGTATTTACTTTACTAGTTAAATATTTCAAATATATGTACAACATTTAATGTCTATATATCATGTGCACCACGAAAGTCCTGGCAAACTATCAATAAATAACGCTTAAAGCGAATTCACATTTACATAGCACATAAGAAAGTACAGTATTTATGTGAAAGGAAGAGACTTCATCTGAATTATATTTAAATAAAAATTCAAGAGAAATATGATAAAAAAATAAGTAAAATATTGTTAAATAAAAAAGTGAATTATGGTTTAAAAATTGATCATGCATTAGAAATAAAAAATAAAACTTAATAAAGACAAAAAAATACATATACATAAAGAATGCATAGAAGAACATAATAATCCTTGATGATCCTTATAAATAGTGACATTATAAATAGTGACAAACAGTGTTTAAGTAACGAAATATTGTACCATTTAAACCATATTCAGAAACATAAAGTTGAACACTCCATGCAATATGCTAAACACCAATTTAAAAAAAGTCCATCAAATATTCAAATATCCAACAAATGGAACAAAATAGTATAGAGAAATGTATTAAACGACGGATTGATTAATAAGGTTTATTCAATCAATATGCAACTATTGCCGTATGCGGCAACAACAACTACAACAAAGAAACGTAGATATTCTACGACCATATGATACACTTACTCCTTCCCTATTCCGGATTGGAAACATATGGCGGAATAGCTCCGACACGCTTCGTAGGCCCTTCATATATAATGTGGTTAGTAAATATTATATATGTAAGTACTAATACACGGAGTGTGAAAGTTTCATCAGTAAGAGGTGTTTAGTTATTCAGTAGTGTGCTTTATAGTTGATGATTGCTAGTTTTGTATACAATGAATTATTGATAGATTTGTTATTGGCAAGAAACGTTTTCGTTATAGGTTAATAAAGGTAAATATTTGGAGCATGTTTATTTTAGTATCGACTATATTCGTATTATATGTTTGCTCGCTTTTTCCGTTTAATTAGTTTCATATAAAATGTATAAAAAAAATGTTATTCATATTAGATAAAATTTATAAACTCTATAAGTGGTTTCTAATTTTGGACCGTGCTTTGGACAAAATAGGTTACCTTATCCCGATGGAAGGACCGACAAAGCTTATTTGAAAACATTATGATTGAATAATTAACTACACGATTAATGCATGTATGTGTTTGTGTATTTCAAAACACAAACATAACCAAAATTCACGAATACCTTTATTGCAATCAATTAAAACTTCGCTTAGTTTAGACATGTATATTGAGGAGAAAGTACAAAACAGTTAATGCAATTTTCAAATGCGAATGTATTGTTTATGCAGCACACACACACCACACAAATAAAACTCAGATAAATATCACCCAGCAGACGAATCTTTAACCAAACTTCTGATTAGCACACAAGAGGCAAAGCTTTATGCTAAACACTTACAAATATATCTCCTGCCTTAAGAACATCTAACTGTAGATATGTTTCACGTTCAGCAGCATCTTTCTTTGACTTCCCTTTGTAAACGGGATCAAACTCGGTCTGCTCCCTGTAGAACATAATAAAATGACACTTGTTAGGAAAAACGTGAAGGACGTCCTGTTTAACTGAACCGATATCGATTACGAAACGTAAAGAAATGTTACAAGCTGCAAGTTTTGTGTTTCTTATTTAATTATAATTTTGAGTCCACGATTATAAAAGCATGATATTTGAGCGTGTGTTCCCTTCAAAATTCGAAGTAACATTTACGAAAACAAAAACAACTGTCAATGTAATCTAGTTCAACCTTGTTAAGTAAGTGCCGTGTGGAATAATTTCGCTCCCTCGTCTGCTCCCAGAAATGGGAGGGAGAAACGAAATCGAGGGCCTGTGTTCAGTATCAGATAGTTTGCGCTGTTTTGATGAGTTTGTTATCAACTTGGGTGACGTTATAACAACCTTTGGCGACTTATTCTGAAAACACATTTCTTTTCTTGTCATGCTGGGCATTTCTAATTAAACAAAACATTGTTGATACATCAATTTATAAATAAATTGCATGTTTGAATATAAACAATCGGAAAACGACTTAAAAGTCAAGATTGTTCGTACCAGGTTACGTCGAATAACAACTTTATTTCGAATCATATTATAAAATCTTTACGATAATATGGTTGTTCGTATTAGCGCAAATTATTATTTTAATGTCTTAACGCCGCTATGTAAAGGAATAAAAAAAAAGTATGCACTATTAAAACATAGAATTCTAGGTCGTAACTCTTTTATAAGAAATACATGTATGCTCTCAAAAGCGTGAAATACTAGCGAGTTTTCTTAAATGTATTATGACCGGCAGATATAGTGGCCTTACACTTGGTGGTATTACGCTTGAGTCCGTATGCCTTATGATCTCGCTGTGTTCGGAATCTTCTTTGATCTTTGCGAGCTTTCCTGATGCAGAATTCCTAAAGTCATCCATTATTTCCACTTCTGAAACAATACACGATTATTTGTTGTTCAACTGAATATAATTATGCGAAAACGGAGTTATTGTTTCTTATTTGACCATGACTGGGAAAGCACACATCGTTGTAAGAATTATTTAACTTATCGCTTGGTTTATTTCTTTGATTTAGTATATACACCGTTCCTAAATGGGAAAAGAAAGTGCAAAAAAAACAATAAAGAATATATTTAAAATAAGCATTAAAAAGATATTGCATAATGCAACATCATTGAACTTGTCCATATAATATTAAATAGCAGAGATCAAAATTTTAAAAAAAAGGGATTATTAAGTAAATAATACTGTTTTCTTCTTGTTCAGCTTATGTTAAAACTAGTCTTTACTACCTACTTCAAACGTAACAATTACAAGTAAACTAATTATGGTATTATTTGAACACTTCTCGGCCTGTCTGCAAATATCGAGCGTCTAAAATGAGTAATATTCAAAACGGAATAAATATGCCATTATTCGAAATCCATTATAATTACTTAAACCGTCTACCAACTTCTTCAAATGAGCCCGAAAACACCAAACAACAACAAATATTTAATTCCTCGAACCTGTTTTGTGATTTGGCTCTTTAGGGGCAACCACCCTTGGAGTCGAGTACACTGAACTCTCCTTAGAGGCTGGGAAAGGTGGAACTGAGGGCCGGTGGAGACTCAGCAACTAAAAATAATATATGAACAATATTACGTTTATATAGGAGCCTCGCTCTGTGCAAAGGGGGTTTAATGCAGGTGCGTAAAGTATCGCCCCAGATTAGCCTGTGCAGTCCGCACATGCTAATCAGGGACGGAACTTACAGCCAAAACTAGATTTTTGCTAAGAAGAGACTTTATTTAAACGAAAAATATCATTAAAAAAAGCGGAAAGTGTCGTAGCTGATTGGTCTGGGTGGACTGCACAGGCTAATCTGGGACGACACTTTACGCACATGCATTGAACCCTCTTTTCACAGAGAGAGGCTTATAAGTATTACAAGCTCGTTAACTGCAGAAAGTAGAGTTCACAAATACATGGATACCAGATCCTTCCTTATTCAAACTTCTGACTGACAGATGTAAGCGTAACTATCGCATGCATTGTTCAATTTTATAATAATGGACATGTGATCTGAAATTATTTGTTTGTTCAATATAATATTTTTTACCATATGACATGTGACATAACATAGTTGTTAAGTCTTAAATATATTTCATTAAAAAGGTTTTCAGACATGTGAATTAATAACTATAAATTAAATCATTTATAGAAAGTTAAACCTTTAAAACCTGCAAATCGCAACGAATTCCATACTTTAATATGTATTCCAAGATCCATTTAATAGAGAGAAAACAATAGAAATGAATAGATCTACTCACAACTTCCCATAAGTTAATATTGAACAAAAGTAAACATACAGGATCGTTTTAACAAGCATTACACAAGCCAAGCCGTCTAAGGATCCATTATGTGCTGCAATGTCCGTGACGTTCAGTTAGTGTAGGTTGTTCTGTTAATAGTGCTTGGGTAAATATTATGTCATACAAAGTTAAACCAAACAGTCGCACAGCCATCGTCATGCTTCTCAAAACCACGCAAATCGACACAGTTGAAACAGCAAACGGGGCAGTTTTTGTTATGCAGTCACACAGGGGAGGGGGTTGTAAGGGGGCTTAATACTGGCTTACAGGGTTCTCGAATGGCTGATTTCTGGAACTAGCACTGCGGGCCCGCAAGTATTCAGACCAGTTGTATTCGGTCTTAGATCGGGTTAATTTGTGCGGTTTGATGTCACGCTACACAAATATATTATAAGTACGTTATAACTATGAGTTGATATCATGCGTTTGAGTTTCTGTTACTTATGCGAATACTAGTGTATAAAAAAAGGGTTCAGGGTTTTGCCACAAAACGCTTAAACTCACACCAAGACATTCTTAAAAGAAAAATTTCCATTCCTGTAAAATCACAAGAATTTACATCTTCGTTTATATTTAGTTAACGTTTACTCTTTTATTTGTCTAAAACTAGACATGCACAATCAAGCTTTGTAATCTAGCCTTTTAAAACCTTAGTGCGGATTCTTCCAAAATTGCATGAGGATGATCTGAAAGTTGAACTGCGTAATGCTATGCCTCAAAAGTACATGAATGGTAATTAAATTGACATCTATTTTTGTATTAATATCTTACTTATATTGACATCTATTTTTGTATTGATATCTTACTTATATTGACATCTATTTTGTATTGATATCATACTTATATTATTAAGAATATTGATGCTATGAGATTAATTGTTATTTACACTTCAATTTGTTATGAATAATTTCTGATCAAATGTGAGGTTTGGAGCTCCTTAAAACTACTTTAAACCCCAGATGCTTTTAATTGGCCGTTCAAAGTTTTGTTTGTGTTTATGTGTTTATTGTGTACGTGTGTCATCTTAATAACATGTGGTCGTTGTTTGGCAACTAGTTCATTGACACAAGTAAAGGACCGCATTGTATAAAACCGCTTCTCTCTTGCTGGTTCAGGTTACGGTTCACTTTGTGTATTTTGCAAAATCACGCATTTTTGTGCAAAGTTTAACCTCTAAACACATGAAGCCCAAGTGCGAGGACTGGATAATATCGAAGACCAATATATATCAAAATGGATATGCATGTTAGGCCTTCAAAAAACTTAAACCTCATATACTTATACATTAATATTAAATTCTTCTACTTGATACTACAATATACGCAATATACGATACTAACACAGGGAAATAATGAAAATAATGCAGATGGCAGAAAATCATGTATATAAAAAATACACGGATTGAAATTATGTTTATGATTATTCTGCCAGTACCTCATCAGTCATAAGACTTTGAACAATCTTTAAAATAACAGCCTGGGCTGTTTATGACAAATCTGCGATTGGATATCTTCATTTAAGTAAAATGAAATACAATCATTTATGTTGATAATATGAAGTATTTTAATGATGCACGAACACACTTAAGGAATGTTTGGATTTGTATAATGCATACACATTTCATACAACAACAAAATCTCTGAAACAATAATCATACGTGAAAAATACAACACTGATGGTACCTCGTTATCGATGTCATCATCCTAGCAGGAAGACAAATTTTAAATATTTGATCTTTATATAATGCTTTGATAATAAAAGATAAATGTACAATACGGATATATGATACACTTGTTCAATGACCACACCATTTTCTAGTTAAGCTTAAAGTACACTGATTACGCAAGCATGTTTACTTAATATTTTGTTAGCGTATATTCTGAATGAATTCAACGAAAAGAAAAATACGTGAATTGATAAAGGTACCTCTGGAAATGAAACTGTTCCAAGTAGTGCTTTCATTTTCCGTTGCTTTGCAAGGGTCCCCAACATTGCTGTAATAGAAACCCGCAAAATAAACGAAAACATCACTGAAACATGTGATATATAAAAAGTGTCATAATCTATATATTGGTGGCCGTTTAATGCAGACATTACGAATATTTTAATCTTAAACATACGTAATATGCGGTCTTGAGAACTATGCAATTTCGTAATATATTGTATTGACCAATCACATATACACAAAGTGAAACTACAGCTGCACCAGCAGGAGAGAAATCTGATTATATCGCAAAATAGTGAGACAAAAAATAAATTTACTAGATATTACACTCTTAAATAACAAACACACAAACATGAATACAACTGGGGTCACCGCCTTCCAACGGTCAATGCAAAACACATACACTTGTTTTCATTTGATTAAACTCGTCCAGAAAAATGTTACTTGTCATAAATAAAGGACATAATACTTTGTTTATAAGCACCCATTTATATGTTGTGGGAATACAGTTTGATAAAGGCTTAGTACCACTGGCATGACTGAAGGGTCGCGCGCAACCGAGCCCTTCTGTTGACTGTGCGGAGAACGTGTCCTCGTTCTGGACATCTATGATCGTCTGCATGCGAACGACCTTCACACGACCCTACAAATGAACACGTTCATTTTAATCGATGATGATATGTATATAATATTTTTAATTTTTGTATAGTTTTTTTATTTAATGATTTCCAGATTAGTACTATGCATCTTCGTTCTACGTTACTTAAAAACAACATGTTTTCGCTCCTTGCACAAAATGTCACATTAAAAACGTATTTTACCTATGTCATCACTAATGTCATAATTACAGATTGTGTCGTGGAATAGCCCGTAAATACACACAGCAAATCATATTTCAGGAACACAATGTCTATAAATAAATGTTATTATTATTTATTTATTTATTTATTATTATTTCAAACAATATTGGTGTTATTGTAATTCCATATACGACACTTAACATCAAATCGAAGTTCCGACAAATACGCGTTATTACTTCTTTCTTATTTTAACCTGTTTCACCTATTTTATTTTCATTTAAATTCTCTAGTTCGAAACAAACTATTATGTATATAAATATTATTTCGAGGCTGAAGGATGGTGCTATCTATTTTCGATGCTTAAGAAGAAAGAACTGTCCGAGACAATTTCATGTGAATACTTACGGTTTTTATTACGTATAGCCAAGGCGTTCTATTGCTGTCTTTAACAATAATATTTTCTTTGCTAAAATGATACAGAAATATGTATTATCATCACATAGATATAAACAATATGTCGATCTAAAAATAGCAAATAATAAATTTTGACTTACTGTTTGTAACAAAACATAGATTTAAGAGTTGTGATGACCGATTGAAACAACGTGTTTTCTTTTGTACGTTCAGACATGAGGTTTCATATCACAATAAACACTAAAAGAGACCATCATTTTTTAGGTAAAATAGAGATGTGTGCATAGTACGTTTTTCCCCCGAACTGCAGCAAAGTCGTCCCTATGACTTTGACTTTTGATGTCCTAATTTGAAAATGATCAGGTTTCATAACTTCGTCAAGAGTAACCAGCATACTAAGCAATTTGATCCTAAGAATTCTCTATATATTTATGTGCAAGCATTTATCACATGTAACCTTGATCTTTTACCTGTTGAGCCCAACATCAATATGCATCTGTTTTTCTTCCCATCTAACCAGCATAGCAAGTAAGATGATCATGTGTAAAACCGTTCTCTTGTTAGTGAAAGGACAATTATTTTACTGATACCCCCTCTAAAATGTTGACATATGTTGACCTTAAAATCAATATTCGTCTTCTTTTCTACATAAGTAACCACTTTACTATTGTCCATGCTCGTCCGTCAAAACGTTCCCAGATAGTTTGAGGAAACGAATTTACTGTTACAAGTCATTGTGAACTTGACCTTTAACCTATGTCCAAATCAATATGCGTCTTCCTTATCCTCCAAGTAACAATCATACCAATTTATAGGATGTAGGTCAAAGCGCTTTCTAAATATCCGGTGAAAACGAAATGGTCAACGGACCGACCATCCGACCGACTGACGGACAGGTGCAAAGCAATATACCGCTTTGTCGAAGGAGGCATAATACTATTTGCAACAGTTTTTTTTCTGTGTTTTCATAAAATTGATGAAATTTTTCGAAATACTTCCGCATAAATGGATGGTTTAGCTTACACTAAAATATCTGATAAACAAATGAAAAACAGAAAACACTTTTCAAGCAACGATATAATTAAATGTTACTTATGACCTTTTAAATCATGACTGTTATTCATGTCATTTGACTTACCCGTAATACTTAAAATCTATTGCATCCTGGTTGTCAATAAACATTTCACATGGAAATTCGTCGAAAAGTTCTATACCACTGAAAAGAAAAGACACACATGTTCAATCCTATTCGGTTTTGTTGAAATTACGTCTTAACTAAACTGCAAACTTATAGGGAGCGTGAATACTAAAGGTTTAATACAAGTTACTATATCTGTGGAACAAAATCTTCAAAACAAAAATTAAAGCTAAACACTTTAGAACACTCATAAAGAGTTGTATTGACTGTTTCAAGGTGGGGAAAAACATTCTTTATGTTTTCTTCTTTATATTGAGTTGTGTTGTTGCGTGTGCCAGTTTTGGTAATGTATTATTAAGGCAATTGATCACTTGCCTTAAATAAAAGACTATCGGATGGTGATCCTAATAAGGATATAAACGGCTATTACTTCACTGTTGACGTATGTGAGGTTTCAAAATTCGTATAGTTGTCGGCATATTTATAACGCGTCTCGTATAGTTATCGATGATATACAATAAGTTTGTTGTGAAAACCATTGCTTAACAAGTTAAACACTAAGATAATACGTACCGTAAAAAGTCTATCGGTGGTCCTTTAACCGTGTGCAGCAAATCTAGAAAATCCTGTAAGCAAAGCAAGTTTTGTATATTTCGTTTATTAATATAGTACATATAGGAATAATGAACCTTGTTATTTACTAAATATATTGTATATCGTTTCTGTGATCATGTTGTACTAAGGTTAAGCAATGTCATACGTTTTGATAATCAATTAACAGTTTAGCATGGAACTTAATTTAACCATTCGCTTACCTGAGTTCAATGTACACCAATTGTCAAAGACTTCACCTGGTGACCTAGTTTTTGACTCCACCTAACCCAGATTCATACAAGGCCTTGGTTTTGTCGAGATAAACATTTGTCAATTTCATCAAGATTTAATAACAAATGTGGCCTCTAGAGTAGTTACAATTTTTGTATAAGATTTTACCCAGTGACCTAGTTTTAAGACACATCTAATCCAGATTCAAATGTTGCCTAGATATTTTCAAAATAAACATTCTGACCAAGTTTCATTTAGATTGAGTCATAAATGCGACCTCTAGAGATGTAACAATAAATTATTTTATACCTGGTGACCTCGTCAAAGTACCTATATTTGAATTCGGTCTAAAAATTGTTAAGATAACATTCTGTCTAAGTTTCATCAAGATTGAGTCACAAATGTGACCACTGGAGTGACAATAATGTTTTTGCATTAGATATGACATTGTGACCTAGTTTTACACGAACATGATCCAAATTCGAACACGGCCTAGATATTGTAAAGATATACATTTTCTAACCATATATATTGTCAAGATAAACATTCTAACCAAGTTCCATCAAGATTGGATGAAAAGTATGGCTTCGAGAATGTTCTTAGCTAGCTAAAGGTTGACGAATGTGACACACGACGCACGATAGAAGGACATAAGCTGACCACATGTGTTGAAATAACACATGGCATAAAAACAAAAAACAAAGTTACGGTGTTAAGGCATATGAAAAAAGTTCCGGAAACTCACTACAATTACCACACACTATCTCACATACTCACATTTTTGTCCAAGACTAACACCTCCGTGTTGCCCTTGGTAACTAGATGATGTTCACGAGGCCAGTTATGTACCATCTCTTGAGGCTGTAAGAAGGCGTGCCAATTACCTTTTGGAGAATTCCCAGATTGGTGTTATATCTATGTGTTGTGTTTGTATCATGATTATTAGCCACTAGACCGTAAATAGATTGGCCTAATACTGTGTAGTTGTTTTTTTGTCTGTTGTTGGGTTTGTATTTGCTGTGTTGTTGTTTCTTATTTTTGTTTTGGTATATTGCTGTTTGTTTTTTGTTTGTTTTGTTGTTGGCATTTGTGATACTTTTGTGTATGTGTTATTTGTTTTATTTTACTGTTTCCGTGTTGTCACTTGTTATTTGTTGGTTTAAACAGTTTATAAAATCAAATACATATGCAAACAACACAGCAAAAATATACACTTGAAAAAGTTTCAAAGTCAATTAATCCCTGAGAAGATGCTTACAACTCGGTCAGTGCACAAATTTCACAGTATTGAAGCCTATGTTTATATATATGTTTGTTGGTGTCTTGCTGGTTTTTCAAACATAAGATACTTCCTATTGAGTATCTGTATACGGTGTTATTGTGCTCCTTATTTGTATGTGTATGTACAAGTATTCGATTACGTTAGATTTATTTTTATTGTTTAAGTGTTGTTTAAACATATCTGGTTTTGTATTATTAGTAAGATTATAAGTATGGTCAATTTAAAAAAAAATATGATATTGTGGTGTAAAGCAGTTGGAATTAAAAGATATGCATGTCCAATGCTTTGCAGGTTCGCCATCACATATAATCAATCGGCGTAAACCGCGTGCGTTGCATATGTCCATATTGCCTGCAAAATATCTGTTGACTATAAAGACGAGATTGCTTACATCTGTCGTGGAGCCTTTCTCAATAGCGCCCTCTTCTCGTGTCACCACTCCCGATAGCAGCCGATACTCGCGGACCTTCAATACTGTAACAGACACGTGTTTGCACGTAGATGTCCTATCTTATCATTTTATGTTAACTATGTCTGGTTTTTGGCCTTCGGATTAATGCCGTATATGCCCATTAATCCTGTAGAAATTAGTCCGATTACTACATGTACACGTTACCGACGCTATGTATGTGCTTGCTGATCCCATCAGCCATTGTGTCCAACAGCTCGATCAATAGACTGTATGCACAAATATTGGTCGTTTCCGCTTGATCGATCTCCTACTAAAACAGCACCCCCCCCCCATCTTTGCCGACACTCAAAGTATTTTTCCCATCAATAAGTTTGTTTTTGCCTTTCAATCATAAACATGCATGGCCCTACAAATGCAGTTTTCGCTTATTTCAAAGTTTTCTTTCAAGAAATGTATGTTTATATTTTTTTGTGTCTAGTTAAGTTCAACTTCTTTGATGGTACAATTTACACCTTTTTATTTACATTCTTAGAGTTTCAAGAAAAGTGTAACTCTCTAAATGAAATTTACGCCGTCTTAGCAAATATGTCTTTACTTTACAACACAAACTAATGTTTTTCATGTATATTATACCAAACGTTATATGTTATTAACATAAATAATACTAGTTCAAACAGTGAAATGAATATCATGGAATAATAATTACACCTGTGATATTACAAAATTTATAAACGTACATAACTTGTGCTAGATTCACTGATGGCCTACATTACACAAGAACAGGTGGTGTAAGTGTGTTAATGTAACGCACTTGAAAATGATTTAGATTAAATGAAAATTAATTCTTTAATAATAACATGTGAAGTGTTTATATTTTAGTCTAATACACTGGCTAATACATTCATAATCTGTACAGATTTTCCAATCATAGCATATATCCTAGTAAGCATGTTCTATTCAGAACATACATGTCAAACAACATGTAATAGTTTGTTTACCAGCTAAAACGCAAATACCGGTATTACTTGTATTTTCAAAGGCAATAATATATAAAACCTTACATTGAAAAATAAATGTTACTGACATTTTTCATTCAGAACAAATATGTTAACTCACATTTTACAGAACGTGTGCGCCACTTACACATTTCCCAGTGACAAATGAATATCAAGTTACATTTTCGGGAGAAACTATTTGAGTTAACTTGCATTTTCCGGTGAGAATATATATGTCACGTGTTCCATTGTAAACGGAAGTGCAAACGGACATGTTTCAATCATAACAAAAATGTTAACTTAATTTTTCAGAGTAAAAATATATGTCACGTATTCCAGTGGGAACATAAACATGTAAACGTACATTTTCACTTTTAATTACAGTTTTCAGTAAGGACATACACATTCACATGCATTTTCCAGATACAATATATGTGTGTTACATTCCAGTGTGAACGTTAATATAAACGTACTTTTTTCCAATAAAACGACTTACATGTTCCAATAAGAACATACATGCCACATAAATTATCTAGTTAGATTTGAAATGTTAACTTTCATTTTTCAGTAAGAACATAAATACTACTTACATTCGCATGTGATATTAACTTACATTTGCCAGTGAGAATGAAATAAAATCTCTCCGGGTCTCTGCCTTGCTGTGCAACTATCCGGTCGCCATCGTAGCGTTCGTATGCTACCTTTCGGGCTAACTGCTGCTCCAGCTGCTCCGGGAAAAGGTGCTTAAACGCCTTGGTGGCTCGCAGTATCTGTGTAGCCTGATCAAACAACAACAGCAGAAAGAATAAGTTTACTGCAGTGCACGTGTGTACTTTCGATCCAGATAAAACAACACATTGTGTTGATATTTTAGCAAGTTTCATAAGGTTTGGGTTACACATGTGATTTCTAGAGTGTTCAAATGATTAAACTATTGCCAGATAACAAAAACTGCCCCGCCTAGTCATAGCCATGTTTTCCATGAACTGGAATTATATCTTACTCCGCCTAGAAATCATTAGAACAAATGTCTAGACCACGTTACATGAATATTGAGAAATAAATGTGGCTCATGAGTGTTCGAAAACATTTTCTTTAATTCTAACTTGTTACCTAGTGTTTTACACGCCGTGACCAAGTGACCCACTCGGTCGAGATATAATTGAATAAATGTTTTGACCAAGTTTCCTGAAGACTTGGCAATAAATGTTGCCTCTAGAGTATTTACAAATGTTTTATTTAATTTGAGCTAGAAACCTGGTTTTGATCCCACGTGACCAAATTTCATGCTAATTATAAATTCAATTGGTGCAAACGTTCTGACAACGTTTCTGAAAGATTGAGCAATAAAGGTGACCTCTAGAGTGTTCTCGAGCTTTTTTTTTAATGTTATCTAATGGCCTAGATTTTGATCCCTAGTGATTCAGTTTCCAACTCAACTGCAATATCTTCTGGATAAGTTTGATGAAGATATGGCAATGAATGTGGCCTCTTGAGTGTTTAAAAGCTTTTTTCTTCGATTTGTACTATTGGCCGAATGTTTGATCCCTTGTGACCCAGTTTTAGACTTGGTCGAGATATTTTTGGCACAAATGGTCTGACCAAGATTTATTAAGATCAAGCAATAACGGTGACCCCTAAAGTGTTCACAAGCTTTTTTCTTTCATTTGACCTATTTTAATTTTAGCAAGTTTCATGAAGTCTGGACAATAAATATGACCTCTTAAGTGTCACAATGTTTTAATATAGCCATATAAGGAAAAATGCCCCGCCTTCTGGCTGCAATGTTTTTGAATGGACCGAAACCATGTTTGAGCTCGGCCATATTATTCAACGGATATGAGCTATTTTCGAACTCGGCCGTTAAATCATTGGAACGAATGTTCTTACCAAGTTTCATGAAGATTGGGCAATAAATGTGGCCTCTAGAGTTTTCTTTAATTTGATTAAGTAATCTAGTTTTTGATTCCATGTGACCCAGTTTCGACCTCGGCCGAGATATCATTAGGACACATGTTCTGAGCAAGTTGCATTGATTGGGCAATAAAAGTGACTTCTAGAGTGTGCACAAAGCAAATGTTGATACCTGACTCAAGACGAACGACGGATAAAATGCGATCACAAAACTCACCTTGAGCATTTGTGGACATGCAATCACTAAACTTCTATGTAACTCACATTCCAGATGAGGTTAAAGGTAAAGAAGGGTTGCAATCACAAAGTTATCCAATATGACCGAAAGTGCATTAAAATAAATGGATAATAGACACGGACGCCCAGAGTGTCTCACCTTCTTGATATCGTCCACGGATCGGTACCCTGGCTGTGTCACTAGCGCCAGCCGCATCTCATACCCAAGCTGAAAACAAATTTTAAAGCATACTCCATGAAACTGGTGAAAGTACGTAAACAAAATTCCAACGCATCGGTGTAAATTTCTATGTAAACCGATCGAAACTGTTAGGTATTTTTGTATGTCTTATACATTCATGTGTTGACCTTAGCTATATATCAGTATATACTATTTGGCTATTAATATATTATTTAATGACGCTATGACGTCATTCTGATTCGCTTGGTGGAACATCGACTAAACTACTCACGCTAGATTTCTTGAGCAGTTCCTTTGGATCATGGTGTGTGTTGTTTTGTCTGATCTTTTTTATGCCTTCAGGGCTAGTGTCCTCCTTTCCGTTATGAAGGTATCTGGAAAACACGGGGAAAATATGAGCGTTTGCTGTATACAACACGGCATATAGAAAACAAAACAAATAGTTGAGACCTAAAAATATGTGTGTTTAGGTAATATATCACAACAATAGCGTATCTAGGTAGAAACGTCTTCAAATGTGTTCCTCATTTTATTTAGTAAAAAATAACTGAACACTTCTTGCACTTAAAGAGTGCTAAAAACCAATCAATATCATCCCTAAACACTGTTTTGAAGCAGATGTTGTCATAACAAAACAGTTACATACGAAAAAACATACTGCGTTGAAGTAAGGTTTGATAAAACTGATTGATCAAAAAAGGCGTTTTGTCGTTATTTTGTTTATAGAAGAGGACGGATATGTTCACCCTGTGTGACACTTAAACTTCTTTTTAATGCAAATGTTCGTTCGGCTCTAATCTATTCGTACTTCCATCGATGTTTTGTTTAAAGATCGCAGACGACGAAATAAAAAGGTTATTAAATGAGAACCGTCCTGAAATCTGCAATTTACTTACGAAACCTTAAATAAAAAAGTGTATATAAATACATATAAATATCAGTTCACACAAAATATATAATGCGTTAATTATCACGAAGGTATGAGCTGTGTTTGTCATTTGAAAGCCTTGAACTTTATATGCTTAAAAAAAGAACATGATAGAACATAATGTGCTTTTAAACAAAAGTCAGTTACAACACGGTGGTTAAATCAATATGTTTCGTCAATAAATTAATTCTAGAAGAATTAACAGCCCCGGGGAAACATCCAATGTCGCGAAGTTAAAGTTAGTAAACAGCAGCTTACTGGAGTATTTTTCTTCAAATATGATTTTTTTGTATTACGATGTCCGCGATCTTTAAACAAAACAAACGGAGGAAACATGAACGCCGTAATCATTTAAAATAGAGATAAATATAAAGCGGCTCGCAGAGTAAAAAAAAAATATGTACTCTTTTAACAACAATTCCGAAAAATACGCCATTTGGTCAGTCAGTTAAAACTAACATAACTTAACCCATTTATGCCTAGCGTCTACAAAAAAGGCATAGGCAAACAGCGAAGACCCAGATGAGACGCCGCATAATGCGGCGTCTCATTAGGGTCTACGCTGTGTGCTTAAAGGAATTTCTGTGAGAAATATTCTAAAAATAGAAATAAATATACCAGACATCTCTAATTTTGGAAAGAAAGTGATCCAATTTAGAAGGATGGGAGAGTCCACTAGGCATAATTGGGTTAAACGAAGTCAGCCCCTGTATACGCACGCATACCCTCCCCTACCCCACGCATGACCTCCCCTACCCCACGCATGCCCTTCCCTACCCCACGCATGCCCTCCCCTACCCCACGCATGCCCTCCCCTACCCCACGCCCCTTATCTAGAATCTGGGCATTTTAGAGCTGGTCGGGTAATCTAAAACTTATAAGCATCGTGAGTTTCAACAAAATTATCAGTTATTTTAGTTTCGTTAACATTTCACATAGAAAATGATTTTCATATTTCACTAAATCTGTTTATCTTTGATTTCTACATTTTGCTTATTACTTCATGTATTTTACATTGTTCTAGCTCACTTTACATGTATTGTATGACGCTATCTTCGACACTTCTCTTTCATATTGCCAAAGATCCAATCGTCTATGCATACTTAAGTATGCCAGACGTAAATATAAAGTACTGTTTAGTTGTGGGTCGTTTGCGAGAGGGAATTGTGACCATTGAGGCATATTACGGAGAATAAAACGGACACAATATGTTTTCAAATACTGAATGTAAGGGCAAACATTTGCAGCAAAATAGTTTAACTTTCTTTTTTGTATTCTTAATTGTTATTTAGTTATTACTGATACATGGGCTTAATAATTATGCAAACTTAAAACAGTGACCTTTTTTAAGTATATGAGCCTCGCTCTGTGAAAAGGGGGTTTAATGCATGTGCGTCAAGTGTCGTCCCAGATTAGCCTGTGCATTAAACCCCCTTTTCACAGAGCGAGAGTCATAAACTATATAACTGGTACCTCTTCCGTTGTTCGCATGGCCAGTACAACAGGATCACCTTGTCAACGGCGTCTATAAACCTGTCGCGCGCCTGGAATCAACAAATAACGGCTTCTTAACGAAATTTCTCAGAGAAAACTTAAGTTTTAGTATCAAATTGTCTATGCTACAGTGTATAATTTATGTTAACACATTTTTTACATACTTACACTTGAGTCTTTTCTATGTTACAGCAAGTAAATGTAGGAACAATAATACACTAAAGTGTCAGGAACTTTGGGAATTGTATGCATTAAAGACGTTTCCCTTCGGCAGCTTTAGAAATAAGAAATCAGGAATACGGATCACCAACTGTGTCAATTTTTAATTTTTAACACTTAAGCATTCCTTTAGCTTACAATGGACGCAATTTTGAACGATTTCTTACCCTCCAGTTTTTTCTTTTCTTCGTCTTTATATCGTGAGAATCTATATGTTTGTAGTTCTGCAATAACAAACAGAAAACTCACAAGTGTTGCGTAAAACTGGTATTCTAAGTGTGCCATATATTTATAATATTATTTGAATTTCTATCACACTATCTGAATACAGGGAGACGGTGGGTAAATACCGTAAATGGAATTCACTACCGAACTGCATAACTAAATATGCGAATATAAAAAAATTACGATAAATAAAAAAGACACAACCTTAATAAGTGCAAATGATATCGGTGGATGATACCTAATATCAGATTTAAAATTCAATCAAATCTGGCATCAATTTCATTGCCAATTGAACATGTTTGAATCGCACGAAAATCCCATAAAGTTTACGTTGAAAGCATGTCGATTTAATTTGAGACAATTGGGTATTTAATTAGCTATAAATCGCCATGTCGAGATAAGCGTGTGTTTATTTAGGGTCCCGGTGAATGAAAGGGTAAATAGGCGATAAATCGTTGTCAAGTGTAAATTGAAGCTCACAAGCACGTGTTGGAATGGAATATTGACTTGTTTGAATGTCTAGTTTGCTAACATTGTTCTATACCAATTACATTTGCGTGAACAAGATTTAATGACATTGGTAAACAAACATTATCCTTTACCATTTATATTGGCGTGAAATAGAAACCATGACATGGGTAAATAAACATTGTCCTATACCAGTCCTTCCCAAATACCGTTGGTCCTCGGATTTTTCCGATTTAAATTGGACAATCCGGAAATGATTCAAATATTGCAGGACCTCGTGTCCGGTAATACAATTATGAAGAAATTCGGAATTTCATAAGCTATTTTCAGAAAAGTATCAATGCAAAGTTAGATTTTACCGAATTATTAATGAATACTCCGATAATGTAAAACGTGTTTTCATTTTTTGAATGACGTAAGTGTTTATACGGTATCCGAAGATTTTTGCTGCGTCGTCAAAACGAATAACACACTACGTCATCACTATACGAGTACATTCCGCAAAGGAAGAGAATCAAAATTGACAACAACGTGGTTTTGGTTCCCGTTTTATCCGATTAATTTGAAAGCAAGCAGGGCATAAACAAAGGTCATTGTTACCTTCCCGCGAACTGTCAACATCAACACAGGAGTTAAAAGGAAAAAAATCTTGGACATTCTACATGAATACATGCATGATTATTATTACGTATTGAATGAAAAATAATGTTAATTTTATTGATATACAAGTGTAGATTGGATATGTACAATAATTATTATAATAATATTAAAATATTGTTAAAAAATCTCATTTTTGTCTTTCTTCTACATTTTTTGGGGGTCGGAAATGATCAGTCCGGACCGGCAAAGGCTGCATGATTATAGGACCTCCTAGTCAACAATAAATAATAATTTTGGGGAGGACTGTCCTATACCATTTATATTTGCGTGAAGAAGAGTTCATGACTCGCGGTAAACAATCACTCAGCCGCAATTATTTTGTCGTGTACAAAATTAGAAAATATCGAGGCAGACGTCCATCAATATCTTAAAAAAAAAAACTTTGCAGAAATCATTTCCAATACTTCTTAAGTCTTACTAATCACCAGAAAATAAAATCAATTGCATTGATATCATCCCCGGTGTATATGTTGATATTTTTTTTACTTGATATTTACCGGTAGTGATGATTCTGGCGTTACTAAAATTCGTTTAAAGAACAGAGAACGGATAGGATGCCTTTCGCAAAACATAAAAAAATAAGTAAAACGAATTATGTTATTTCGGTCGATAATGGTCGACGTACACATGTTTATATTTTCTTCTATCATACACCACAAGCAAATTAAACTACTATTCATTTTAAAGAGATTCTAACCGTTTAATTGTACTGAAATTGAAACCGCAAAACCGTATATAGAGATTGTATTCTTATGCGATTTCCCGTAAATGACACTTGTTTATGTTATTTTAATTTTATTTTTCGTATAGTTCTGTGTACACTTATGAAGCAATTGTGTGATAATAATTTAACAATTTGTTTACATTCAATGGACGAAGCCGCAAACCATATATTAACAGTATTTTGTGTCGTGTTCTGAGAAAACTGGACAAAATGCATGTGCGTAAAGTGTCGTCCTAGATTAGCCTGTGCAGTACGCACAGGCTAATCCGGGACGACACTTTCCGCCTAAACTGGATTTTTGCTAAGAAGAGACATCATTTAAACGAAAAATTTCATAAAAGCGGAAATTGTCGTCCCTGATTAGCCTGTGCGAACTGCACAGGCTAATCTGGGATGACAATTTACGCACATGCATTTTGTCCAGTTTTCTCAGAACGCGACACATTTAAGTAAACAACCAGTACCGGTAATTTATTTCATTGTATAAAGAGACTGATTATGTGTGCTCGAAACTTTAGGCAGATTAAACGCTCTTCAAATGGAACTAAATAGAAATGTTTTACAAACAATCTTCGCATGTGAGATATAAATAGAATGGCGAAGTGCATTCCATTCGCAAAATGACGGCATACATAACCAGCCCTTGTCTGGTAAAGCCGTCAACTGAACAAATGGTTGGTAAATATTTGCCAAATAGTTGAAATAATAATCATCTAAAATAAATTATTAGCTGCAATGTCGATATTCGATTTTTTCCCTGAGAATATTTTTGTCAGACAGCTCATGTTTGATTAAAGACAGAAAGCAAACAATTAACGAACGTCGTCTGCTGTTCTGCAAATATTAAAATATTAATATGAATAAGAATACAACGGCCACACGAGACAAAAAATTGCAAGCACATATAATAAACCAAATGTCATTTAGTTTAAATTCACACGAACATATATACATTTATAAGTGCTATTAACAAAGAACGTGGATAACACTAGTGTCTTGGACTTGGAGTATCAGGAGAAGTTTCAATATATGTACTAGTAAACGTTTATAGTTAATACTTTAGAGGAAATTGATGCAAACGTTAAGCATAACATTTATTTGTGCAAAGATATCTATGAAATCCGATTGCAATCACCTTTATTGATTTAAAACATCAAGAACAGACTATACCAAATAATACCATATCGAACGCCTGTAACAAACAGATCGTGCTTATCCTTAATGAACTATGTAAACGAGTTCGCATAAACGGACCAATCAAATTCTCATAAAATTCGTCTCATGGCAATTAAACATTCGTGTATGCTCTTATATTTCGGTCGTAAACTGGTAATATCCGGCGCTTTTCGAATAATTAAGTGTATCTTTGTTAAACAAAAATATTCGATATTTTGTGTGTTTAGTCCGCATGAACTCTTCGTTGCGTGGCAGCCAGTAACGAGGTAACGGCCACTAACGCTACTACATGCGCAATACACACGTGTTGAATGTACACTACTCCTTTCAGGTCCGAAAATCAAGAACATCATCTTAACGATATAAATATGTATGTGTAATATATTTTTTATATAAATCTTTTCAGACATATATGAATGGTTAATGACTCAGAAATTCCATCCAACTAAACTAAATGAAGCTCTTTAGACAGGAAACGTGTGTAAGGGCTATGCATTGTCTATTCCAAACTGTAAGTCCAAATATGATGTCTCAGTAATATGTTTGATTCAAATCAAAACATTAAACAAATGATTGACATTTTCAGTTTGGCAAAACGACAATTTTCAAAAAAAAGTGTCATAAATAAAAAAAGAATGTATAAATTATATGCAAGCAAGCTAAATAACCCCGTCTAAGAAGAATCAGTTCGTTAATAGATAATCCCAAATCAAAATCGTTAATTTGTAAAATATACCTATTACTAAAATAACGTTTAAAATGCTTAATGTAAACGTGAGTGGTGCAGTGGTAACAACCACGTTTAGGGTTCCAGAAGTCCCGGGTTCGAACCCCAGGGAAGGCAATATTTGTATTCATCTTTGTTCTAGCTGTTTTAAATATTTCAGGATATCACCGATATGAAATATTTGTTATTAAATAAAGTCAATAACATTTTTCAAAAATACGACCTTCATGTAAAATCTATCGAAATATCAAATCAACCATTTTGGACCAGTACCAAAAGATGCATTTAAACTATATAATTGTTGATACACAAGTCTCATTAATCCGATATGCGTTTTTTAAAGTAAACAATAAAGCATTTCCAGTTATGTTGCGTAAATACGACATTTGTTAGTTTTGCCATTCCTCAGCCAGACGACCGGAAATAGATCTCAAGTATAAGTAAATATACCCACATGGACAGCAATTCACAATTATGTGTTATTGTCTGTAAACATTGACGTGTGTGTGTTTTTCTTTGGGCGTCGGATAATAACGTACAATCTGTTGCTCGGCACCATGTGGACTAAACTAATGTGCATGTATATTTATTTAAGACCCTGACAACTGAAAAAGTGTGTCTCGCTTTTGTGTCCATTCTGGCTATCTGATCAGCATATGGTTTAGTAGTGAATTGTATGCATTATCCTTCTTTACCCATTTATGCCTAGTGGACTCTCCCATCCTTCGATATTGGATCAATTTATTTCCAAAATAAGGGATGCATGGTATATTTATTTCTATATTTAGAATATTTCTTACAGAAATTCCTTTAAGCAAACAACGCAGACCCTGATGAGACGCCGCATCATGCGGCGTCTCATCTGGGTCTACGCTGTTTGCCGAGGCCTTTTTGCTATACGCTAGGCATAAATGGGTAAACGTCATCACGTATATGTTAGTAGTACCAATACTTCTGCAGTCACGTGAATTTACGTCTGAAAGTTGTTTGTTTTTGTCTAGCCAATATATGTGCAGTTCCATGCACGTTCGTGTGACAGTTGTATATGGTAGTCATGACAATAGATTGGCATTCACATGCACTTACGTTTGACAGTTGTCAATGGTAGTCGTAGAAATATTTTTGCAATTACAAAGTGACCAAATGACAGTTGCTTGTGGAAGCCATGACAATACATTAACAGTAACCATGTGCCTACGTGACACTTGTTTTAGATAGCTATGACAATATTTTTGCAGTCACCATATACCTTCGTTACAATTGCATGTGGTAGACATGGCGATATACTTGCAATCACCATACGTGCTAACGTTACAGTTCTATGCGGTAGTCAGATCAAGATATGAGCAAAGCACTGCGATTATCACTTTAATGCTCTGTGACGTGAGTATTTCTTTTATAATTTTAAATCGGTGATGCCCATACCACATAGATGGTTGACCTCTAAGGGGGGATTTAGTTTCGTTTGCAAAATAATCGGAATAATATTGAATCACAACAGTTCAGATACCTGTAATCGGATTATGTGTCATTTAAATACAAAATGGTGGTCGATTGATTTTTACAATCTGTCAATATCCAATTACGATTATATTACAAACAATGTACCGGGTATATGGCTGTAAGCTGGATGAGCTCTTTGCAGTGCAGTCATGTGTCTGGGGGAATTAAAGTGTTTGCCGAAACATTTCAACTTGAACTTTAGACCCAAGACCGTAGATACACAATAAAGGAATTAAATTTAGTGCCTGTCAAATTTATTGTATACGTTTTTTTATATACAATATAGTCGTTTAACGATAAATATTATAAGTTAGGTTGTTTGTCTTAAAGGGACTGTCAACCGCGAATGACGAAAAAAGAAAAGTTCTAAAATACCGTATTTTTTACAATTATTAGTTTATATTGATTAAAACATCACGACTGGTATATTACATTACTTGAAAAAAATTGTTAAGTTTTTATATTTTCAGTATATTCGGTAATAAATTTTACTGGGTATGTCTACCAGGTAACTACCAGTTAACTATAACCAACGCAAGTAGATTGATCATCATCGTCACATGGCAAACCCAGGAATGCAAATTGTGCATGCGTAGTGAATTGTATATATTTTATATATAAAATGATCAATCTACTTGCATTATTTATAGTGTGTATATCGTTATGTCACCTATTTTCGCGATGTAATTTCGATTTCTCATCGCGAAATTTGATTAACGAATATACTGAAAATATGAACTTTTTTCAAGTAATGTAATATACAAGTCGTGATATTTTAATCAATATAAACTAATAATTGTAAAAAAAATACGGTATTTTGGAACTTTTCTTTTTTCGTCATTCGTGGTTGACAGTCCCTTTAATATGTTTGTAGATTAAAAAGCTCGTATCGGAGGAATGTGCATGTAGTTGATATATAGCGAAAACATATTTATTGAATAGTAAAAGGTTGTTATGAACGGTAAGACAATCACCCTTAATTTGACACGGTAAAGACGCGTGCTTAGTATATTAGTGATTCGCCTATTAATGGTTATAATGCACACTACTTCTTATTATACGTAGTATATGTGTGTTGTATTTTACTGTAGAGTAAGTAGTAGCAGTAGCAGTTGCAGAGGGAGTAGTACTTAGCAGTAGCAGTAGTACTAGAAGTTGTTGTAGCAGTAGTATAAGTATTGGTAGTACGAGAGGTAGTAGCAGCAGTAGTAGTATTAGAAGCAATAGTGGATGTTGAAGTAGTAGTGGTAGTGGTAGTTACAGCGGTAATAGTATTAATAGAATAAAAACGTATATGTATGTTTACACGAAGAAGTTGTAGGTATTGTTTTTGTTAGAAGTAGTACCAACAGTCATAGAATTTAGCTTTTTATAATAATGCTAAAATATCGTTTGTTACATGGGCGTATCACTGTAAAAGAAGTAGCAGTAAATCATTTAGTATACAGAATATTCCCACTCACCATGATTCTGTTCCTCTGGGCGGGGTCTATGGTGTTGAGGAAGTTGCCGAGTTCCGCCCGCGGCTTAACCATCATGTTAACCTCCTCCATCCGGGTCTTGATCGTCTCCAGGGGATCGTCTGGAAGCACAATTCTAACACGATTATGCATGACAGACACGCGCCGCGCCGCTTTCGCGAGGTTCTCCTTTAGTATCCAGTCGTGCTCCACGATGTAGTCGCCGGCCTTGTCGAGGTTCCGCCTCGACACTTCCGGGTCGTCGTCCGACATGTACACGTCGTCGTCTGCGTCCGTGTCGCTCTCCTCGGCGTTCATAACGGCGGTGTTCCCATTCTGAGCGGACGCGAGGCCGTTCCTGCTGCCAGCATGAACGGACGAGGCGGCGCTCCCGTTCCGGGACTGGGCAACGGAAATGATAGCTTCTTCTGGGTCGATGATCGGGAGGTTGAGCGAACTGGTTGTTGTTGACAGGCGTTCGGTAACGAAACCGTCGCCTCTTCGAGCCCTCCTACTAGACTTCTTCGCGCCTTTCGTATGATGCAGACCCTGAGTTGACGCATATTTCGATATTTTCACGCGCTTGTTTACTTTAACTGAACTAGTCAGATCAACGTTACTATGATAGAGTTTGGTTTTCTTTATAAATCCAGAATTTCCGTACTGTTTAGCATTACGTTTTTCACGCTCCTTCATGGTTTCGTTCAACTCTTGAAGCGTCGTTTGCCCTCGCTGCCAAAACGGGCGCCATTTTACAACCTCCTCATCCTCTGTCGTTTTATCGCGTCCGGTTCCATTCATGTAAATGTTCGGTCTCGGTGTAAATCCATTTACACTCACACCACCTTCCCTGTGCATCGCTTCCTTCTCCATTACATTACCCGGAAAGAGCATTTTCATTTCGTGCAACCCCCACCCAGCGTCCGTGTTGCACTGTCAGCACCCCACTGCGACTACGAACGCTGATGCCGATATTACAAGCAGATCAATTTGCTTAAGTAAAAACCTAGAGCTCTCCTATTTTGAATCCATATAGATCAGTAATCAAACACCATGTGAGAATGAAAGCCCTCAAATCGATCCGATTTGCTGTGGTACAGTTGAATAGAGATTATAAAAATGCAATTAAACTGTATAAATCACGGCCATGCTTATAAACTATTCGCTAACCCACATTGTATATCTTCAGACCAAATCCATTTAAATGAAAAATAGAAAAGTAATACATATATTTTCGTAAACTTTCACTTGATTTTGCTCTCAAATGACTCCAACTTTTCTTTCAATTGTATAGATGCGCAGTCATTAAAATGTGTTTTATTATTCCGTGCAATTTAGTCTAAGCGAAAATATTCCCTTCAATTGATGTAAATCTTGCACATATAAATCACGAAGCGAAATATTGCAGGATTTCGTGAAATTTAATATCCTTATTACATTGATCATTAATTAGAAAACCCTTTTTATCTTCCAGTATACCACGTGTCCAATTTAATTTACAAATCACTTAATCCATTAAATGTATCGTATCATCTTTCAAGTAGACACGTCCGAACAGAATACATTTCCATTTTTTAATTTATTTTACAGTTTTCAAAAGCGAAAACAAGGAAATTCAGACTACATAAATTGTCGTCTGCATCTACCCGACTCAGTGTTTCATTTGTCGTCTGCCAAAGCAAGGGCGAGACGGTGTCACAGCCTTTAACCTCGGCCTTTTAATCCGGTGTTTGCCTAAGATACATAATCAGCGCCGAGATTAATTTATAAGACACTCAGGTGATTCAGGACTGGCTGTATTTTACGACAAGTGTGTTTGCTTATTTGATGAATAAGAGGTAAGGTAATTAGTCGTGGAATTTGGCATTTCTGAAATAAATGTTCAAATCGCACGTATGGAAGAGTCTATGTGCCACCGTCTATATTACCGGTAATTGTGATTAGTTTACCTGACCATTGGGATAAACGACGTTCTAATTAGGAGATACAAGTGGTCCTTATTCAGAGATATACATGTACATGTATGTCCAAATTACGATATACCTAATACTAATTAACACTGATTATATGGCGATTTCGAGAAACTATGCCATACAAATGAGGTACATAAGTTCTAATTAGGAGTAACTACGTCTATATCAGGGGCACATGGGATAAAGCAACTCCTTATGAGTAAATTAAAGGGGCCGTCCAACAGATTTTGGAATGTATTGAAGCTTGCCATTAAATGCTTTAAATGCTTTATATTGATAAATTTAAACATTTGAACTAAAAATATCCAGTAAAAAAACAACAAGAATACAATTTAAAAAAAGGAAAAAAGTAACCCTCAACAGGGCTCGAACCACTGACCCCTGGATTCCTGGAGTCCTGGAGTAAAAGGCTACCCGCCAAGACCACTCGACCATCCACGCTCATGTGTGTAGAGGATGTATTTTTTAACTATATATGCAATCCTCGTAGTTTCCCAAGATATCGTTTCGCGTCGATACGACGCTTTAGCTGTTGGACGGCCCCTTTAAGAGATACTATGTAATAACATTTACCGATATCTCGTAAAAAATGAAAATTGTACATCGAATCTCGTAATTTTAAGATAGTATTCATAAGCATGACTTACTATATTAGCGGTCTTATCAGTACTATATAGCCTTACTTTTTATTATTGAATGAACACAAAATGTCTATGGCATCTTGGCGCTTCCATACTTACGACTTGCTTAAAACGTTTATGGGAATTTTGAATACTTATCCTTATATTCAGCAAATGACTTTTGTTGGCGACAATAGATAGAAAAACTGAGATTAATGTCATTAAATCTTTCAAACAAATTTGCAATAATATTTGCAGTTGGTTTTAACAATCCCTTGTGACAATAATGATTGAACTTTTAATCCCGTAATCCATTAATGACATCACTTGTTTTGAACAGAATTGATTTTGTGTATTTAAACTTTGCCTATTGCCACATATAATTGATTTTACCAAACAAGTCATGGACTTCATGAAAAGTTCAACGATCTTCAATTGTGTAATGGTTTTAATTAATACTTTCTGGTGACAGTCGAACAGTCGGTCAAAAGTCTCGTTTGTACATGCACAATCCAGATCCAGGTTAACCCATGTATGCCTAGCGTCTACAAAAAATGCCTTGGCAAACAGCGTTGACCCAGATGAGACGCCGCATGATTCGGCGTCTCATCAGGGTCTGCGCTGTTTGCTTAAAGGAAATTCTAAAAGAAATACCCTTAATATAGAAATAAATATACTAAACATCCCTAATTTTGAAAATAAATTGTTCCAATTTAGAAGGATGGGAGAGTCCACTATGCATTAATGGGTTCAACTTATTCAGACGTTCAACCCTGTGTATTCAAAACTTTCACAAAAGTGCACGGTATACGCGTGCACAACAAATAACTATTTTTACGGATGAAGTAAAAAAATGTAAGTCTCAAAATCGCCTAAAATTTTCAGTATTTCATAGCGCATCTTCAGTTACCGGTAACTTGTTTTTTTTAGTGCATCCTTCCGTTTGAGTAATCCAATTAGTTGCCGTCGAATGTTAAAGTCGTGTCCCCGGTCCGATGTTTTTTCTAACACAGAGACATCATGTGTTTAAGTTAAACTACAATTGTATAAACAACCGATGTTTGTTCTCAAGAATTCTTCACACAATCTGACAAATAACTAAAAAAATAAAATTAATTTGAGGCATATATTCTTAAAAAATCTTGATACATTTACATTCAACAAAAATATTCACAGTTAGGTTGAGTAAACACAAGTTTCTCTACGTAGAAACACCGCCCGAATACTTGTACCATACAATGCTGTAAGAACAGAAAACTTAATTACCGTTGTCAATGGTATTTCTCCGAACAACAATGGAAATTATCAATTATTCAAACCACCTTGCTTTGGGGAAGCATTTTATGTAGATGCGTGCCTACCACTTCATGCTCTTGTATTCTTTCTTGTTCGATTATCAGTTGATTACATTTAAGCGATTTGGGTTTGTTTTTTTTCAAAAGGAATTGTTAAAATGCCCTTCGAATANCATTAATGACATCACTTGTTTTGAACAGAATTGATTTTGTGAATTTAAACTTTACCTATAGCCACATATAATTAATTTTACCAAAAGGTCATGGACTTCATGAAAAGTTCAACGATCTTCAATGTTGTAATAGTTTTAATAAATACTTTATGATGACAGTCGACAAGTCTGTCAAAGGTCTCGTTTGTACATGCACAATCCAGGTTCAACTTATTCGCCTAAAATTTTCAATATTTCATAGCGCATCTTCAGTTACCGGTAACTAGTTTTGTTAGTGCATTCTTCCGTTTGAGTAATCCAATTAGTTTCCGTCGAATGTTAAAGTCGTGTCCCCGATCCGATGTGTTTTCTTACACAGAGACATCATGTGTATAAGTTAAACTACAATTGTATTAAAAAAAAAACGATGTTTGTTCTCAAGAATTCTTCACACAATCTGGCACATAACTAAAAAAATAAAATTAATTTGAAGCATATATTCTTTAAAAAATCTTGATACATTTACATTCAACAAAAATATTCACAGTTAGGTTGAGTAAACACAAGTTACTCTTCGTAGAAACACCGCCCGAATACTTGTACCATACAATGCTGTAAAAACAGAAAACTTAATTACCGTTGTCAATGGTATTTCTTCGAACAACAATGGAAATTATCAATTATTCAAACCACCTTGCTTTGGGGAAGCATTTATGTAGATGCGTGCCAACCACTTCATGCTCTTGTATTCTTTCTTGTTCGATTATCAGTTGATAACATTTAAGCGATTTGGGTGTTTTTTTTCAAAAGGAATTGTTAAAATGCCCTTCGAATAATCAATTATGGGGAATTTAGTATTGTAATATAAACTTTTATTGTGTAAAACGTTTGCATAACATTAATAGTTTCAAATTCTTATGTATGCATCTATTGTTCGACTTCACGTGGGTTGTATTGCTCTGTATTATATTATGTTTTTAATTCAGGTTTATAGAAAGACATTTCAACAATGGCAGAACGCGGCTTACTTTCTGTGTATAATGGGAAAATGTTAAGATATCCGCTCAATGTTTGACATTATTAATTTGTCTTCGTATAGAAATGAATAACATCGAACCATGATCGAAAATCTTCGAGAAATCAGAGAAGAATCCCATCCTGTTGTTGAATATAGTTACATTTAAAAAACATGAACATGTTACAAATATTCGATAGATTTACTATTGGTTAGACTCAGTTAAAATAATTTATAGAAATTTCACCTCACACTAAACAAACTCCGAACTATTTAAAATTCGATACGTAAACACATGTATTCAACTCAACACTGCGCGTTATAAAGTGGCTTATAACATATAATGCGGAATGCAAATTAAAATACAACAACAGCAAATTAACTTACAGTCCAAAGTCGTCCATTCAAAGGAAAACTGTCTGAAGCTCATTTCACAGTAACTTACAGAGTCCTATTTTAAAGGTCAACTTAAACTTGAAAGTTTAAACAATAAAGTTTTAAAGACCAACTTTTCAAAGAACGGCTGTAAACAGTTTACGTGATTAGTACGTACGGTAAGTAAATTAACATATTGAATACATAAAAGCTATAACAGTCATAAAATAATAAAATTCAATAACCCATCTTAAATCAGGGTTCAAATAACACCATTGAGAGATTGAAAACTTGTTAATAGCATATCGTCTGTACAGAATAAGGGTGAGGCGAAATATCCATATCTTTTGAAAACTACTAATTGAACTATGATTGATTGCCTTACATTAAAAAGGAAATTCAATTACGTGTTCAAAATCTCGTGGAGCGCTTGTGTTACCAAGTGCAATAACTTTATATATTGTAGTTGGTAGTTGTGTCCCATTGTATGACAATGATCGAAAACAAAATAAACGACTTATTAACATTTAGTAAGTTAGTGTGTTGTTTTTTACTTGCATCTGTGAAAACCCATAGTTTAGATTACTGTTGTGTATATACACTTCCGATAGCAAATACTGATGTGTTAGTAGGAAAGCGCAATTAACCCACTTAAGCCTAGCGTCTAGAAAAAAGGCCTCGGCAAACAGCGTAGACCCAGATAGACTCATCAGGGTCTGCGCTGTTTGCTTTCTGTAAGAAATATTCTAAATACAGAAATAAATATACTAGACATCCCTTATTTTGGAAATAAATTGATCCAATTTAGAAGGATGGGAGAGTCCACTATGCATAAATGGGTTTAATAACCGCAGCCAAATGTTTCAGGTGGAGATTCCATTATTCCGTGTACAGACATTGAAAACCCGATGAACATTGCGTGTAAGTTCATATATTGTCATGATTAAAGTTTAACTGAATATATTCAAGCATGCGTAATATTATACGAAATCATTATTTTAAGAGTTATTTTTATACTGATATTTTAAAAACGAATTATAAGTATAAGGACACAGACGTATTGAAAACTATATAATGTTTACATACCTTCCTTTCCTAATTTTTTTCTGAGCGCTTTGTACCTCGTTCCCATCTCCAGATCTGTCCACCTGAACCCTGCGTGTTGGATCCGTCTCAGCAGCCACACTCACTTAAATAGATACCTTGTATTCAAAATCACGTGTAATTACACATGACGTAGAAAAGGAACATTCACTTAAATTAACAACCTGTATTCCAAATTAAACGGTTTTTAATGACACCTGACATACAATTCATAATACATAAAGGATCAAATATTTTGTCCCTTCCTTAGACTGTTCCATCAACATTATCAAAGGTCTTTTCTTGAAAAGGTGTCGAACGACGCGAAAATATTAGTCGACCGCTACAGCTAGCACCCGCACGAGTAGAGATCAATGTTGTGCAGAAAATGTCAACACAAATGAAAGGCATTATCAAACGTATTATGGTTATTCTGTTTGCTTTGCACAAGGCAGCAGATTATATGAGCCTCGTTCTGGGAAAACTGGACTTAATGCATGTGCGTACATGGTTGTCTCTAATAAGCATGTGCAGTTCACACAGGCTAATAAGGGGCGAATTTTTCCGCTTTAAAGGGACTGTCAACCACGAATGACAAAAAAGAAAAGTTCTAAAATACCGTATGTTTTTACAATTATTAGTTTATATTGATTCAAATATCACGACTGGTATATTACATTACTTGAACAAAGTTGTTAAGTTTTCATATTTTCAGTATTTTCGGTAATAAATTTTACTGGGTATGTCTACCAGGTAACTACAAGTTAACTATAAATAACGCAAGTAGATTGATCATCCTCGTCACGTGGTAAACCCAGGAATGCAAATTGTGCATGCGTAGTGAATTGNTCCGTACACAGTATATAATGTAATACGGTTTAATACTTTTACTGGTTCTAAGTTCTCTCTTGTTCCACATGCGATGGAATGGCTACATGCAGTGATCTATTGAAAAGTTAATTTGTCAAGGAACGGGGTTATGCGTGTCACCATATTTTCATTGACTAGTTGACAACTTTGATCCACAACGTGTATGTTACGATAAACGAGGTTAGTCTTCCGGCAAACTGAAATATATTATGAAATTGTTCAGACTTTAAATATCTCAAATTAATTACGTAGTAATTAAGTGACGATTAAAAAATAAGACTGCGTAAATACAGCGGGCATATGAATATACACTATAGAAATAATGGGAAAATTACAAAAAAAAGCAAATTCTTACCAAGCATTTAAAAGTTGATAACGTCCTTAATTTGTGTAAAGTTTTCTTTATTCACAATACCAAAGTAACCTTAATATTATTGTTATTTAATATATTACTGTGGATTCATGCTCATACGTATACCGCATGAGTGCAATGAGTGGGGAACATTGAGGATTAGTTTGCTAATGCATGGCATTTGAGTGCGGTGAATGGATAACATTGTGTGATTATTTTCGAACGCACGCACGGCATTTGAGTAATGTGGCTGGAAAAAAATAGACGTAACTTGCGTACTCATAGCATTTGTGGCGTGTTCTGAGAAAACTGGGCAAAATGCTTGTGCGTAAAGTGTCATCCCAGATTAGCCTGTGCAGTCCGCACAGGCTAATCCGGGACGACACTTTCCGCCTAAACTAGATTTTTGCTAAGAAGAGACATTATTTAAACCAAAAATTCCATAAAAGCGGAAATTGTCGTCCCTGATTAGCCTGTGCGGACTGCACAGGCTAATCTGNTTGATTTTTTGTAAAGTTTTCTTTATTCACAATACCCAAGTTACCTTAATATTATTGTTATTTAATATATTACTGTGGATGCATGCGCATACGTATACCTCATGAGTGCAATGAGTGGGGAACATTGAGGATTAGTTTGCTAATGCATGGCATTTGAGTGCGGTGAATGGATAACATTGTGTGATTATTTTCGAACGCACGCACGGCATTTGAGAAATGTGGCTGGAAAAAAATAGACTTAACTTGCGTACTCAAAGCATTTGAGAGCGGGGAATGTAAAAAAATGTTGGTTAATCTGCATACGCTTGGCATTTGAGAGTAGTGCTTGGATTAAAGTGTGGATTAAATTGCATAGGCATGGCACTTTCGTGCTGTGCATGGTACAATTTTGAAATTATTTGCATACGCTTGGCATTTGAGTGTAGTGATCTATTTTATAGCATTGAGGATTAATATGCATACGATTGGCATTTGAGAAAAATATCACAGCGTCACTATCACTATACATTTATTTCCCATTTTTACAGATTTACAAATGATATCCCTTTAAGCATAATCGATGTCACTTCAACTCGCAATACGAAAATGTCCGCTGACGCCCTGATATCACGTTGAAGTGTCTGTAAAGTCCTCAAATCTGTCTGGTATTCGCATATAGATTATCATAGGCGATTGGCAGGCAGATATTGCTTTTTGATTTGTTGATTTTGTATATCTAACCATATTACATGTATCTCCACAATCGATTTATGACCAATTTCGAGTTTGTAATTTCTTATTTCTTCCTGATTTATGTCAACTCGTATTGACCTAACTTAAATGGGAATAATTGAAAAAATAATCAATGTGACAGTTCGCATTTTGTTATAGGCCTATCACGGTGGGGGTGGGTGGGGGAGGCGAGGGGTCTGACTCAAAAGTATTAGTTGACTTTGTACTTGTAATAAATATGTTAGTTATTTAATTAGCCTAGCTACAGTCAATTGAGCTAACAATAAGATACAATTAGTGTTGTTTACAATATTTTAAAATTTGCAATAACTGTAATATAACTGGAGCAGAATATTACGTGTATGAAGATCATAATACATACTATGTGTATCAAGGGATATTGACATAGGAAAGATGAGTCGTATTAGGTCCGATACGCCCCATTATAAAACGGTAATGAAGTGCTAGATTTGTGTACGTGCAAAACCAGACGCACGTCAATCGTTCATGTTTACAAACGTAGTACGACGTCACGTCGAAACGTAATGGCAGACAGCGTACTGACGTTCAATTTAACTGTCTTGGCTGTTTTCTCGAAACTTTAATGCCAAGTTAAACTCATTTTATGAAGTTATATATTTAAATTAAATATTTAAATGTTGCGCTGCTCTGTGCTTATTCTTAACAAAGTATGGTGAATGAATTCTCAAATAAGCATTTTACTAGTCTTAACGTTTACACAATGTTAGCTTAACTGGCCTTCAACGTTTTGAGAAACCGGGTCCATTTGTATGAATATGGTACATTTTCTATTGATATATTTCAGCCACATACAACCATAGTAAACATTTACAACGGGAAATTACTCGCCCATTGAATGTGACTGATTGTATTGGTATTGTCTCCCTTTTAGCCTCTGTCAAATCCCATTGTACTGACCATCAACAGCAGTCGTCCAATCTCATGATTTTTAAACAACGTGACATCCCCCCCCCCCCAAAAAAAAAAAAAATTCGTTTGGACATGGGTCGGCGCACGGCAGTCCCGCCTTTTAACAGAACGCATCTTTGTGTTTGTGAATTGTGCAGCCGAAGTTAAACGATCTTACGTGAATTTACGGTGACCGTGCGAATGACTAAATTTGTACAGCACGGCGACAAAAAGTGTTCGTACCAGCGACGCAAGCTGTACGTACGGTCGCCACAAGACAGAGAAGGCATCCTGGTAAAAACACAAGTAAGTGTCAATTTGTGCTTATTTATGTAACTATGACTACTCGTATTCAATGTCAGTGGTTTCATTACGACCCGGGAAGCGAATCAATCACCCTGATATTTTGACCATGAAACACCCGGCTACTTTTTTAATTTTTAGCAAAATACTATAATTTCCTTTGCTACTTTTGGACATCTTCCGCATACTTAAACATTTAAGGAACCCCTTATTTGAATTTGTGCTATTATTCTTACTTTATGTTGTTAAGAAAATACGTTCAACATTTCAAAATGTAAAAAACGAAAAGGAAAATTTACGTCAAGTAGCGAATGTGAGTATGCATAGAACAAGAAGGCCTAAAGGCCTTCGGTCGCTCACAGGAGACATGTAGAAACTAAATGTGTTCGGCATATTTTGTGAAGTTTGTGTAATAATACCTGTGGTTTTATCTGTATGACACAGAGTTGACATGGTCTGAGAGAGTATTAGAACAAATAATGTTTTTACTTTGAAATATTTATTTAAAAAAAACAGTAACCCCTAGGGTGGGGCAAATTTTGATCGCAGGGCCATGACTTGAACAGACTTAGAGGAGGATCAATAGACGATGTTACACACCAAATATTAAACATTACCGTACGGTAGTCTACCGACATTAAAGTGGGCTTGGTTTATACTTTACATTATTATAATAATTAATTTCTTGGTGAAAATTAAAATGAAATCACCATTTTATAGTGCATGCAAATGCCTGGCAAATTTAAATGTTGTCATACATACATCTAGCAGTATTAATTTCTATAAAGCGTGTAAGAATAAAAAAGCAAATGCAAAACGAACAGTCACCATTGAAAATTAGGCTCCTCCCACTTCCTTTTATAAAAAAAAATAACGGGACTTCCGTTAATTGTGCTGTGGTCGTTGCGTACAGCGACCAAGCAGGCGGAGAAAAAAGTAAGGTCGCCACGCGTACACTGCACGTGCTTTACAATAATGATTTAATTCAAATAACTATAGATAGCTACACAATGCAGCTCTAAAGAAACACAGGGGATATCAGACTGTGCTTTGAATGTTCTAGAAATTTGACTAATGTAGAAATTAAAGATTAAGTATCCTTCATCTGCAGAAGTGTCATCGCGACGGAATTGGGGATCAAAATAGATCGGGATTCGACATGCCTTATATGTTCTTACATCCTGTGAAAATGGGCCTTGAGCCACATGCGGCCAGAATAGCGCCTGACCAGCCTACGCATCCGCGCAGTCTGGTCAGGAGCTACCCTGTCCGCTAATGAGACCACGAAACCATGCGAAACTTTATATCCGACAGCGTAGCTCCTGACCAGACTGCTCGATTGCGCAGGCTGCTATGGAGCTACACTTGCCACATAAAGCATAAGACCCTTTTCGCGTGACGCGGCTCATATAATAGCAAACACTGAGTCTCTAGAATTGAATACGTATTCATCATTTTGCTACAATGTGTTTACTTCAATATCTTATTGTTATATACAATCTAAAGTCAAAACACATAACTTTATAAAATGGTAGATACGCTTTAAAACTTTAACAGAAAATTGATGTAATTAATACTTACGAAAATTCTAGTTGATTGACTGTGTTTATCTCTTTAAGTAGTATTATTCTTATAATTATCAACCTACACTTCAAGACACAAAAGTAAGAATAACGTTGACAGTAAATGAAAACAGTATTCGTTTAAAATTAACATTGTTTAGAGTGACCTGGTCACCGAGTTCTTAATTAATCCGCGGATTATCATTAACACGTTTGAACAGGATTATTAACAGTTTTCAAATGAAGGATTACTGAACGTTTAGATTGAAACTGAGAAACGGCCAAGCCGGCGTAAATACGTTATATAACCATAAAATCGTTTGCGAGCTTGTAGTTGACAAAAAAATAGTTATTACTAAAATAAAAATTGTATCGTTCAAATAATCACAGCAACAATAATAATGAGGATGGCGATTGTGATGATTATAAGTATTATAGAACATTATAAAGTGTATCTTACCTGTTATAGCGCGTTTAAGTCCCTTGTTGAAAGAACAGATTAAGATCGCTAGTCACAGACAGACATACTAACTCAGTTATAAAAGTAAATATTGACGGACTTGCTTCAACGTTTCAAACATCTACCCGACTGTCGAACCCGAAATAAATCTTTAAATTTGTTTAACGGTACAGATTATTTAAGCCCAAATGTAATTCAATACCTTAGTTAGGCAATTTCCAACTTATTTATCTATTTTGTGCAACCAAAATATACTCGATTAACGAAAGGTTTTATATTAAATGCGATCTTCAAACTTATTTTACTTCTCCTTGAAACAAGATTGTTATCTCTCGCTTCACTCTACAAACTATTGTCGATACTGAGAGTATGGGTATGTTAAACCTTGGACCACGATTCGATCGCTCTATCATTTTCATAATTATTATTATGGCTCAAATAATTGAAAAAAAAAATAAGATTACTTTGACACGCGAGTTTCTGTATACCAATAGCTTAACCTATTTATAATGTAAAGAATGTCAAAACGGAAGGCCATTTATGAGGCAATAAGAATACGAAACGAACAAAGGACCTAGGTCTCTTACATGAGTCCAGAAGAAACTGAACTGTTTTGAGCAACTTTTGTGGTACTTGTGTAGTAAATGTGGCTTTTGTTCTCGCTTTTTACCCAAAGCTATTTTTAACTCTGCTAATTGCCGTTACAACACATGTTCTGATCAAGTTTAAAGGGACTTGTTCACAGTTTATCAAAATGAGAATTTTTCATTTTTTTTTTTGTCACAGATTCAAGAAATAAATGAGCAATGTACGTCAGTGTGTGAAATAAAACTAATGACGCAGACTTATACTAAAAATACACTTTTGTTTACGAAAAATCATCGTTAGAAATTGATAAAATTATAAAGCGTCTCAGACGCGAAACGATTCAAAAGTTCGATTTCTTTTGTTATCGTTATATTTTTAACAACACGTGGATGGTTATACAAAGTATAAAATAAATGGCAACCCATGTGAAGACGGATGGGCAACGACGACCCGAACATAAACTCTGAATTACACACAAACACACACATGAAGACGGATGGCTGAGTGGTTTCGGCGCTTGGCTTTTACTCCATAGGTTAGTGGTTCGAGCCCTTGTGTGGTTAACTTTGTTTTTCTTTTTTTTTTTACTTTTATTCTTGTTTTTATATTTGAGCTCTTTGGTTCTGATGTTTATATTTATCAATTTTAAGGATTCAGCGACAAACTTCAAAACATGCCAAAATCTGTTAACAGGTCCCTAAAATGCTGATTGTGCAATGTGTAAACAAGGTCACACTTAAGACATGTAAGGAAAACTGCCGCTTCCCCCTGGCGGCCATGATTGTCAAAGGACAGGCACAATTTCCGAACTCGGCCAAGATATAACGAGAATAAACGTTCTTCGAAAGTTTATGAGGATGGGACCCACAATATTACTTCTAGAGCGTTAACAAGGTTTCAGTGTAGCCATGTAAAGACACAATGCTTCATCCCGTAGCGCACAGTCCGGAACCATTTTGGAACTCGGCCCTGATACCATTAGAACAAATCTTCTGAGCAAGTTGATGAACCAAAAAGTGACTTCTAGTGCTAACAAGGTTCTAGTATACAGTAATCGCCAGTCCCCTGACGGACATATTTGAAACATAAAGAAACCATTTTCGAACTCAGCCGAGAAGATTTTTAAACAAATATTCTGAGCAAGTTTCACGAAGATTTGAAAAATGTGACTTGTAGAGTGTTGACAAGGTTTCGCTAAAACCATACAAGGAAAACTGTCTCGCATCCTGGCAGCCATGTTTTTTTTTCGATGAACAGGAACCATTTTCGGACTCGGCTGAAATATCATTACAACAAATGTTCTTATCAAGTTTTATCATGATTGGGGAAAAAATGGACTGCTTAAGTTTTAACATGGTTTTACAATAGCCATACGAGGAAAACTGCCCAGTCCCATGGCAGCCAAGTTGTTCAACGGACCGGAACCGTTCTCCAATTCATCCGAGATATCATAATAAAAAATGTTCTGAACAAGTTGCATGAAGATTTGGCTAAAATGTGACTTATAGAACTTACAATATTTTTATTTAATTTGACCGAGTTTTTGACATCACGTGATCCAGTTCCGAACTTTGCCGAGCTATTATTGGGAAGACGATTTTGATATTGTTTCATGAAGAGTGGATAATACATGTGACGTCTTGAGTGTTAACAATAATGACGATGGACGACACTAGCTATCCTCGAATGGACCTTGTGCAAACACAGTTAAGAGACCGCATCAGCATAATTATGCTGATAACGTACTGAAACGGCAATTACAGAAGCTCATCATATGCACGTTGTGCTCAGAGTATCTTAACAAAAGGTCCAAACCCAAGAACTTAGAGAATATTTCTGTTTGTGAGAATTCCTTACGCACGGCGCAAGCACAAACGGTGGTCTAACCTTACTGCAGGGCATAATCCCAACGGCGTATTCCAAATGAATTAAAACTTAATACCGTGTTGTTTAAATGGCTTTAAGATATTAGCCTATGGATTCGATATTTTATATTATTATTGGGACATAGGGTAGACATTCAGATCCTGCCTTGTTGGTGTATTCAGTATCTTGGAGAATTTCTGAATATCTCTACTCTGCTCGTCAAGGCAGTGAGTCTGTTCATCGTTTTTTAGACCGTTCTTTCTTAGAATAGATTCGTATTAAACGCCTTTTTACAATCAATTTTCATTTTCTCCCACACAAACTAGTACATTCTTGCTGTTTTACTGTCTTTGAACAGCGTACAGGCGTCAGATAAAATACACGTACAATTCACTTGCTGCTTTGTTTTCTTGATGCTGTCAGCTTTTTATTTATATCGAAGGGATAGTAATTTCACTATAATGAATTTTATTTATTTCAGCAATTTTTGTCATTCTTTGGGATTCCCTGTTTTCATAAGAGCGTCTTGCTAATAATATTTTTCTCAGCACCGTTTTAACTCACTTTGGTGACCCACACTCAAAGTGCGTTCGAAATTCGGACAACACCTCAGTGCGTAGCTATGGAACATATGATTTGTGAAGCGGAATTCACTTCTGTAATTTTCTGTACAACCTATTGATTACGTGTATGACAAAATAAAATGCCACAGTGTTACCATTGTTATCACCACCACCAACACAACAGCTTTTTACAGATGCAGTTCAGCTGCAAACCTGTTTTGATTGCTCCCTTCAGATAATTTAATTATATAGTTTCATCATCTGCGTGTAAATTGAAGGGCTCAAACCATAATTGAAATGTTCATTCATAAGTTTTATTAATGCAGGAATTGACTTCAGTAAAACAGACTGTTAAAAACAATGCTTTTTTCTAAGTGTTCGTAATTAAGGACTGCATTGCAAGTTTACAACAGGCACAAAGATACTAAAAAGATACAAAAGAGCGCTCGCTTTTTGGTTAACACCACAGTGGGTTTAAGTAGAACATACATAATTATATAGTGAAACGAAACGCACATTGGTAGTTCCTTGCCTATTCTCATTTCGACAGTTCCATCATCATTATAATTTCTTATTTAAGTGCCCTGTATTGCACGACATACGAAAAACTTATATACAATGTAAATTTTTCATAAACACCAAGTATACACAAATTGATTGTAATGTTGTAAAGTACAAATGAACTGACAATAAAACAAACTGCTTCTTACATTGTTAACGCACTTGAAACGCGAACATTAATTCTTGATCTTTGATATAACCTAGTTATGCGAGTTTCCACAGAAATTAGCTGTTTTGAATAATTGTTAAATTGTACTTATGTTTAAAATGTAGTTTCCTACCGACAAAGTCCTATATTTCGTTTCGATAGGGCCTACTACTCGGTATACCATTTATGTCAATTTATTGTAGGCCCTACCCATATAACCTAAATTCCACTATACAATTGTATGCATCCTATACGCAAGTTTCTAGCGTTTGTGTAGGTTATACCATTGTATATTTACTCTATAACATGTGTATGTTTGAATGTATGATATAAATAAGTTATATATATATATCTATATATGTAGTTGAAAACACAAGCTTTGGGATGAACGGATGGACAAGTGCAATGCTTTGGGATGAATGGATGGACAAGTGCAATGCTTTATTCCTCCAATTCAGTGGGGACATACATATATATGCCAACAAAAAACATTTTTTTTTGGCTATTGAAATACAAATCACTTGGGAGACGTCCTCTTTATCATAAGAGCTGCATATTGTTATTAAAAGATAAATAAAAAGTATTTCTTAACTATGGCTTTCAATGTGTTTATTTGCCAGCAACTTCTTTCTTGCATATTTATAAAGTCCTAATTTTACTTTTTTAGGTATAGGAAAACAACGACAAAATGGGCTGTTTTTTCTTGTTTTATTTAACTCAGCTGTACACATTATTCATTGTCCACATTGAGGGTGTGTGTGCCTGAAATGAGAAAAAACAATTATAGTGTTATAATGCACCCTACACTTCTTTATATTCTTACAATGCTATCATCAAACAATAGTCATAGCAAAGTTAACATCAGTTAAGACCTATATTTTACAAGATTGAACGTATCATGCTAAATAAATCTAAAGCATTTAACTATTTTATCTCCCCAGTGATAAATTAAACTGCAAACCAGTATTCAAGCGTTGGGCCAGTAAGACGCCAGTAACTCATTTATTTAACAGAGTACTAATGGTGTTTCTTTATCCAATTATCAAACGAGCATTGAAAATAACGGATGCCCAAGTGGTAAATTTAAGACCTTTCAATCTAGAAAACCGTGGATTTCTGCCAGTGTTTTCAAATAGCAACATCAGAGACAGTGAAACTATTTCACTATGAACCAATATACCTTTGAAAGATGTGCATGGCACGTATGTGACCAGGGTGTACAGCCTGTGAACGGAGTCCTCATCTTCGTTACGTTTCCTGGCCAGACGCACACGCACTCGGTAGGGAACACTCCTGAAACCCGTCAAAACATTCAACGTTATTTTTTTTTCAAAATTAGGGTACCTTTCTTTATTTGCACTTTCCCCCTCCCACGCAGATGTAGTCAGGGGCCAAGTTGCATTATTTATTCCTTTTGGATGGGAGTTAATTTAATTCTTTCACAGTTACAAACCAAAGAAAACTAGAGCTTTGTCACAGACGTGATGTATACCCCAACATGCTGCATTGACACAGCATATTTTGCATGCTGTCTCACAAAACAAACAATTATGCCATTATCATTAATGACCATTTTGACATTTAAACTTTTGAATTCTTTCACATGACAAGCCGTCCAATGACTGAACAAAATTAATGTACAGAGTAATTTTAAAATCTCACAATGAATGACATAGTTATTGCCCGGACAAGCTTATTTATGGCCATTTTTGACCTTTGAACTGAAAGTGTGACCTTTACCTTGGAAATATCGACTTAATTCTTTTGCATGACACACCGTCCAATGATTGTGAACAAATGTACCANAACTTCCCTGTATCTTGCAACTAGGCTTTCAACGCCATGGGCGCTCTCGTTTAACCTTTGAACTCAAAGTGTGACCTTGACGTTGCAGATATCGACATAATTCTTTCGCGCGACACACCGTGCAATGATGGTGAACAAATGTGCCAAATGATTTTACAATCTAATGATAAATGACATAGTTATGGTCCCGACAAACTTTCGGTTTAAAAGTGACCCCGTGACCTAGTTGTTGACCCGGCATAACCCATACCCATATTCAAACTTGACCTAGACATCTAGATAAAACGTATGACCAAGTTTGGTGAAAATCCGATGAAATTTCGGGACAGACAGACCAACGGACGGACCAACCGACAAAGTGACTCCTATATAGCCCCCATTACCAATGGTAATGGGGGTATAATAAAATATGTTATATTTGAACACAAACATGCATGATCATATGCTTATACCATACCTGACTCCTTTGGACCAGATGTGTTTGTTCAGACGAGAATCAACACGCACATCTGGAGTTCCCATCATCTTTTCAGCAAAATGACGAATTTCCTTGATTGCACGCGGTGCCCTTTTCTTGAAACTCCTGAAATGAACAATTAAAGAAAGACTGACCACCTGCATTACTACAAGAGTAGACCACTTTCATTAGGGATCTCGTCAAAATTTACCCTAACCAAAACTTACCCAACTGTCAGTAATTTCACTTGCTGAAAAAGTTGTTGCCAGTAAATTTTGCAACTTTAAAATAAGTTGTTGCCAATTCTTGTCAATAATAATAATAGTAATAATAATTATTAATATATTATATTGACACATTTTAAGAGTCTAAATAAACATCATTGATGCCATGAAGTAACAAGACCTGCATTCTTATGCTTTAAGTGTATCATTATAATTGTTAATTAAAGGAGATATTAATTTTACAACACTTTCTTAAACACTTATAATGTTGCACAAATATATGACAATATCAAAATAACACTTTAATCAGACATTTCACAAAAGGTCAGTTTTTTTTTACGAATAACTGTCTGTGCAGAGCTACAGATAAGCTGCGTATTTGCATAAATACGCAATAAAAAATCGGTGGATATGCATTTTTTTTTTAAATCTGTGCGTACCGATACGCAAAACAATTTGACCCGATTTGAGCTGCATTCTATGCGTATTGAAAAATCCTGTTTTGTTTTGGCCGCTTTGACTCTAGTCTTAATCAAGTTGACAACAAGCCCTTGTTTTATTTGGTAACGTATTTACCAAGCGTTAAGATGATAACACATGCGAGTCAAACAAAATGACGTCTCGGCGGGGCAGACGAAAAGTTCGGCACAAAATTCAAAAACAAACAAAACCGTATAGATTCCTTTGTCATGGTCAATAAATCTAAATCTGATGGCGAAACAATTGCAACGGGCATATTTAATGACATTATAAACTCCATGTTTTGTTCCGTGGACGTCTGCGGTAGTATTTAAGATGAACTTGTTGGTTGGGTTTGTTGCGTTTCCAAAACGAAAGTACTGGCCCATTTACTGACTTCAACTTGTTAAATATTAGATTTAATCAGTTAAAAACAGTTACTGTTGAAACAGCACAGGGAATGTGATTAAACATTGCACAAGGAATGTGCTTGTGTTTGTTCTAATGAGTAAATGACTGTATGTATTGTCACAGAAAGATGGAACAACCTATGTCGATACTTCAATTGAATACATAACTATATGCAGGTAAGTTTTTGAGAAGCTAAATTAAAGTAATAGTTTAATTGCAATTACCCAATTCAATTGTTTGTTTTGGTACAAATACCTAACTATTTTTTATATGAGCGTGTATCATACTTTTAATCAATTTTTCCATTACCCAATTCATTCTAATTTTGTAGGACTTACTGGTACCCCAAAAAGCTTATCTGTAGCTCTGTGTCTTTTATAAATGTAAAAATATATCATGATTGGGGCCAGACAGTGTGTTAAAAGTTCATAAATCGAATCCTGTCACAAATAGTTTCCCCATACAGTTGCTCAGTCTTGTTTTGAAATAAAGGAAAACCACATTTCAACATTAAAGATGCTCTTTTTGCAATTTGCATGGGTATTTGAATTAAAACTGAATATGTTTGTTACAAAATCATTACACAATAATAACAAGTCTGATAAAATATACTGGTGATTTGGACAGCATTTTTTTTTATCCAAAATAATGAAAAAATACATATGTTCATGGTTTCCACCATAGCAATGGTCCTCTGACAATGACTGATAAGACATTCCAGGGATTTTTTAGCAAAATTGCAAAAGCTTCACCACAATAAATTGACATCAAGAGTTGTGTAACGTACCTTCCGAAGATACGTTTGTGAAGGTTAATGGTGCATTCCTTGGTGATCACCTCATTGATGGCGTTCTTGGGTTTCTGCTTCCCACCTTCCTTGCCTCCTTTACGAGGAGCCATTTTATGCTGGAAAAAAAGCAACTAAATTACTTTATTTTTTATAATAATACATCATGATTATTCAATAAGCAGGCTTTACCAGGGACGGTTGCAGGGTAGCAAAGTCTAACAGTACAGTCAAGTTACCATTACCGGATCAGTAGCGCAATAAAGTTGTTCTTGTGAAAAGCAATAAATGTTTTTAGACTTCTTTTACACCCGTTTGATAAAATATTACCTTTGCTTACTGTTTCAGCGCATAGTCTTATTTTTAAACGCAGGCAAAATGTTTTTGTGATACTTTTGTTTCGCCTCAGAATTGATGCATTAACGGATCAGTTGTAGCCATTACGGATCACGTGATTGAAACCACTCAGGAGGGCATCTAACACGCTATTTGAACTGTCGAAACATGAACTGTGTTGTTAACAATGATCAAGTTACATTGCCAGTTATAAATTATATTCATTTTTTGCTATTAGTTGTTTTCTTTATGTGATATTGTATCTACACTTAACGCACGGTGTTCTTGTGTGAATTATCTGTTGAAAATCCTATAAAAAGATCGAAAAGATATGGGCATCTTATAAACCATGTAAATTGTTTGAATCATATCTAATCATCGATATTGAACATGGAGCATAAATAAAACATTAAGATTGAGATCATTTATTGAAAGAATCAACAAGATTTGCATATATTTTAATATTATATATTATCAATACGCATATTATCACGCTTGATCCGTTATTGCCCTAATTCTTCATTTCATTTAAGGTGTTGCACAATCTTAAACACGAATCAAAACTGAAA
>VMBQ01000212.1:212281-240271 GCA_007657795.1 Dreissena rostriformis
CCGAGACAAGCTCATTTATGGCCATTTTTGACCTTTGAACTCAAAGTGTGACCTTGACCTTGGAGATATCGACGTAATTATTTCGCGCGACACACCGTCCAATGATGGTGAACAAATGTGCCAAATGATTTTAAAATATGACTGTAAATGACATAGTTATGGCCCGGACAAGCTCATTTATGGCCATTTTTGACCTTTGAACTCAAAGTGTGACCTTGACCTTGGAGATATCGACGTAATTATTTCGCGCGACACACCGTCCAATGATGGTGAACAAATGTGCCAAATGATTTTAAAATATGACTGTAAATGACATAGTTATGGCCCGGACAAGCTCATTTATGGCCATTTTTGACCTTTGAACTCAAAGTGTGACCTTGACCTTGGAGATATCGACGTAATTCTTTCGCGCGACACACCGTCCAATGATGGTGAACAAATGTGCCAAATGATTTTACAATATCTCAATGAACGACATAGTTATGGCCGGACAAGCTCATTAATGGCCATTTTTGACCTGTGAACTCAAAGTGTGACCTTGACCTTGGAGATATCGACAAAAAAAATTCTCACAACACACCGTCCAATGATCGTGAACAAATGCAACAAATGATTTTAAAATCTAATGATAAATGACATAGTTATGGTCCCGACAAACTTTCGGTTTAAAAGTGACCCCGTGACCTAGTTTTTGACCCAGCATTACCCATATTCAAACTTGACCTAGACATCATCTAGATAAAACTTCTGACCAAGTTTGGTGAAAATCGGATGAAATTTCGGGATCGACCGACAAAGTGACTCCTATATAGCCCCCATTACCAATGGTAATGGGGGTATAATAAAATATGTAATGATATTTGAAAACAAACATGCATGATCATATGCTTATACCATACCTGACTCCTTTGGACCAGATGTGTTTGTTCAGACGAGAATCAACACGCACATCTGGAGTTCCCATCATCTTTTCGGCAAAATGACGAATTTCCTTGATTGCACGCGGTGCCCTTTTCTTGAAACTCCTGAAATGAACAATTAAAGAAAGACTGACCACCTGCATTACTACAAGAGTAGACCACTTTCATTAGGGATCTCATCAAAATTTACCCTAACCAAAACTTACCCAACTGTCAGTAATTTCACTTGCTGAAGAAGTTGTTGCCAGTAAATTTCGCAACTTTAAAATAAGTTGTAGCCAATTCTTGTCAATAATAATTATAGTAATAATACTTATTAATATATTATATTGACACATTTTAAGAGTCTAACTAAACATCTTTGATGCCATGAAGTAACAAGACCTGCATTCTTATGCTTTAAGTGGATCATTATAATTGTTAATTAAAGGAGATATTAATTTTACAACACTTTCTTAAAAAAAAACACTTATAATGTTGTACAAATATATGACAATATCAAAATAACACTTTAATCAGACATTTCACAAAAGGTCAATTTTTGTTTACAAATAACTGTCTGCGTCTTTTATAAATGTAAAAATATATCATGATTGGGAGCAGACAGTGTGTTAAAAGTTCATAAATCGAATCCTGTCACAAATAGTTTCCCCATAAAGTTGCTCAGTTTTGTTTTGAAATAAAGGAAAACCACATTTCAACATTAAAGATGCTCTTTTTTGCAATTTGCATGGGTATTTGAATTAAAACTGAATATGTTTGTAACAAAATCATTACACAATAATAACAAGTCTGATAAAATATACTGGCGATTTGGACAGCATTTTTTTATCCAAAATAATGAAAAATACATATGTACATGGTTTCCACCATAGCAATGGTCCTCTGACAATGACTGATAAGACAAGGGATTTTTTAGCAAAATTGCAAAAGCTTCATGCACAATTAATTGACATCAAGAGTTGTGTAACGTACCTTCCGAAGATACGTTTGTGAAGGTTAATGGTGCATTCCTTGGTGATCACCTCATTGATGGCGTTCTTGGGTTTCTGCTTCCCACCTTCCTTGCCTCCTTTACGAGGAGCCATTTTATGCTGGAAAAAAAGCAACTCAATTACTTTATTTTTTATAATAATACATCATGATTATTCAATAAGCAGGCTTTACCAGGGACGGTTGCAGCATAGCAAAGTCTAACAGTATTTGACAGTTGATCGACAATCACCATAAAAACTCACAACAGTTCTTTTTAATTCATAACTGACTTAAATAGGCAGCATAATTGGATAGAGATGAATGTGTTAACCTTTATAACAACCTTTTGACAAAATACTGTCTTAACACACCTCAAAATAGGTGCTTTTTTACACATTGCAGCGGTCATCATCCAAATTGAATTCATTTGTGAAATAATTATCTCACAGTATATTACGTGAATTTTAACCTAATCTTTAAGTATGTATATATTTTTTTAGTCTTTGCTTGTCTCCAGCACTATAATTATGAGACATTTTATGCCTAAACAGATGTTATTGATGAAAACATTTCAACATTATAAGTTAAATATAAGTCGTGAAAATTACGGTTTAGATTGACCATTTAAACCATTAATCATGAATGACGGGCTCAAGTTCATGATTGATAAACATAAACCTTTGTTTCCTTCATTAAATAAGATACTTAATTGGGTATTATTTCGAACAAAATGCAGGATTAACACGGATTTTGTTTCATATGTGACCATTACAAACCTGCAGGTAAATATGGAGGATAAAAGAGGAAGTTCCGGAGTTGTTGTTGTAGGACTACGGTATTGTCCGGATGACTAGTGGCTATGACCGCTAATCACCGGGAACACTCCTTCGTACAGTGTAAAATAAACCGATGAGAACATATTAAAGATCTTTATTTATCTAGCAAAAGCAAAATAACTTAACTTGTTTAGGCCTTTTTTAATAATATAATTATCTCATTTATTGTGTTGAAGTATTTTTAATTTAAAATTACAATATCAATTCACAAATTCTGTTTGGGCCTATACAAACGTGAGAAAAGAGCTACTACAGCAATGGCCTATACAAACGTGAGAAAAGAGCTACTACAGCAACGGACAATGCTGCAGTACATCAATGTCTTTCGAAGTTTTGTAACGGTGAGATAAAGTGCACTACAACACAAAATAATATTGAAGTGCATGTATGGCTAATGCTGAATAATATCAATGACTTGGGTCGTTTAGCCTCACTGAGATACCATGTACCACACAAATGTCATATGGTCTATTATAGCTCACCAACATCAACCGGACTCTGACCTTTATGCAGGAATATAACAAATACTGCAATGACTTATATAGAAGTTTTTGTACTCGATTCAGGTTAAATATATATAAAATAGTATTCCACTAACTTCCTGTTACGTTTTCATTAACCTCATTTAACCCTTTGAGCGCCAAAACCGAATTTTGAAGGCCTTTGCAAACAGTTTGGATCCAGATGAGACGCCACAGAACGTGGCGTCTCATCTGGATCCAAACTGTTTGCTATTCTGATAGTATTCTTTGAAAAAAATCGAAGAAAATGCTAATTTTAGAAATTCAGCAGACGACATTTTAGCAGATGACAAATTTCCCAGCATGCAAAGGGTTAAATGAACACAATCTTTTGTGAATATAGGATAACATTCATGCATGTTATTTATGAGGTNAATGCAGAATAATATCAATGACTTGGGTCGTTTAGCCTCAGTGAGATACCATGTACCACACAAATGTCATAGTCTATTATAGCTCACCAACATCAACCGAACTCGGACCTTTATGCATGAATATAAAAAATACTGCAATGACTGATATAGAAGTTTTTGTACTTGATTCAGGTTAAATATATAAAATAGTATTCCACTTACTTCCTGTTACGTTTTCATTAACCTCATTTAACCCTTTGCATGCTGGGAAATTTGTCGTCTGCTAAAATGTTGTCTGCTAAATTTCTAAAATTAGCATTTTCTTTGATTTTTTTTCAAAGAATACTATCAGAATAGCAAACAGTTTGGATCCTGATGAGACGCCACATTCTGTGGCGTCTCATCTGGATCCAAACTGTTTGCAAAGGCCTTCAAAATCCGGTTCCAGCGCTCAAAGGGTTAAATGAACACAATCTTTTGTGAATATAGGATAACATTCATGCATGTTATTTATGAGGTCACAAGTATTAACTCAAAGTTGGCGAGCAGTACTTAAATAACGGATGCTGAAATTCATTATGTCGTATGATGTATTGTTAGTGATTCACCCTGTAATATATAGAAATCTGTTATGATGTATTGTGTTAAATTAATGACTTACTCTGGAAATCCTCAATGTATTATAATTTTGTGTATTACTTCAATGATTTATTCTTAAATAGATCAATGTTTAATAATTTATTGTATTAAGTTAATGACTTATGCTGAAACATATTGATGTGTTACAAGTAAAATGTATTGTATTACATAAATGACAAATGTTGAATTACATCAATGTGTTATGATGCATTGTATGACATCTATGACTTGAAATATATCAATATGTTATGACATATTGTATTAAATAAGGATTTAAGCTAAGCAGAATGGCAGGAAAGGGGCTCTAGGGGTCCTTCCATTTTTATTGTCCCATTTTCATCGAAGGATGTTCTCTTATGCTGAAATAAATAAAATGTTTTATTGAATTAAATTAATGACTACAGCTGAAAAATATGAATGCGTTTTGGCGTATTGTACACCAATAACTTATTCTTAAATACATAAATGTGTTGTGATGTATTAAATTAAGGACAAACGCTGAACTACATAAATGTATTACTGTACTGATTCATACCCTGAATTGTATGATTGAAGATGTAGTGTACTACAACAGTATATGTCCTCACTGATTTCGGCTCCTTTTATTATCATCTTACGGCAATGCATACACATCATTGTTCTAGTATGTTCGAGGTGTCAGCAAATAGCAAAGTAATGTTGAATTAAATCAGTAGATTGTGTTGCATAATAACAACAATATTCCTGAACTGTTTGATTATTTATGTGTTACTTCAAGAATAGCTAATACTGGATGTTGTTTACAGTCCGGTAAAATGATGATGATGAATAATTTGACAATAAGTCGAGTACTAATGTAGCCTTTATATTTTGCTGTTACACACAAAAGCCTGCGTGGAGGAGTGGTAGCGCATTCGGTTTTGCTTCCAGAGGTCCACGAGTTTGAATCCTGGGGAATGCAATATTTTTTATTTAACTTTTTATCTTGTTATAAATAAGTTAAGACTATTCAAAACATATAGATTTGTTAGGAAAAATATTTAATTACATTTTTCAAAAATATGAAAATCTGTGAACAAGTCGCTTCGAACAATGAGGGTTCACAGTCATCCTTCTGACTTGGTTGATTTGGATTACTGTTATTTCCTTGTTTTTACAAAGCAAACCATTCTGCCAGCTAGCTCTGTTTGTAGAGTGCAGGGATGCCAATGCCGGGTTAGCGAGTGAAGCCTCAATAAGAAGGGTCAATAATCAAAACAACCAGAATAAATTGCAGAAATTGATTTATTCATTTCAATGGCTTGTAGGTCATACAGAACACATTGTTTTAAGCCAATCCTTGAAGGGAGTTTGAGAATGCAGCAGAATGTAATCTCTGTACAGTGCCGTACCACACCAGGATTATCCGCCCTTTGTAAACATTGTACTATAGATTACAGAGTGTAATACATACAAATGTGTTAATAAAACTCAGTACAGCATATAGCAGGAAGTAATTTTAGACCGATACACACACCAATATACACATATAGGTGTATATATGGATATTAATCAACACAAACACGTTTATATTCAAAACAACTTGAAGTTAACACAGGTATATTATCAATTACTAGGCATAGTAATATAATGTATTGCTTTACATAAATGCAAACATAATAATAATTGATATATTAGTTCATATCTCTGCCAACAAACTTACTTGCCAAAAAAAATGAAAAGGCAACAGAAAAAAGAAAACTCCAAAGTAACATTTTCAGAAAATTAGGAGATTTTTGTTTCAAAATATAAGAACAGATATAAATACGTACAAAAAGATCAACATATTTTGTTGATATCAGACTAGATTATTTTCTTTGTAAAATTAACCAAATAAACAAAAATTCAACCAACAAACAACTATTTTGAAATTTCATTAAAAAAAAATGTTTTAACAATTTCACAGCAATGTCATACATTTGTGGTTGATTTAACTCTGAATTAATGAATTTAACTTTTTTTCACATCACTGTATCAACTAAGGAATTCCTCAAGATATCACTCTGAGTAAACGACTGTGTCAACTGCCTAAAGGGTAGGTCCACTGAGTAAGCAGTCAGCAGAGTCGTTTAGCAGGTTATGTCCTACACAAGAGCTTCGGCCACATGGTTGTGCATGTACACCAACCATAGTTTTAGGGTTACAAGTCAGGAAAGCCAGTATCTTGAAGGTTCAGTGCAAAACTATAGTATCTCATACAGATATTATAACTGTTTTACACTTTACCCTCAAAATTGTGTGATTCTACCTCAAGGCTGATCAATTTTCAAGCATAACACATGAAATTAAAAGCAGCCCGTAGAAATCATCAAACAATTGGCTTGTGTGTCACATTCAGGATAATATGTGGTGAATAACTAACCTTCCAACTGTAAGTTAGTTACTCTAACCACAGTATTTGTACTTAACTGGGTATATAAGTCTCTAGATGGTACATGTATTTCGCAACTCTAAATTACATGACCCTATTGAGAAACACCTTTTTTGTAGCGATTCAAACCATTTATATTGCTACATCATGTTTTCACCTTGTTTGCACATCCATGCAAAAGTCAAAGTATTTCCGACCACATATTTCCTTATTCATTTTAATCCCTATTCGCAAAATAATATCCACACCCAATCAGGTATAATCAGCTACAAGATTAAAGTTACCCATACACAGAACATGTGGCCGGGACATACAATAACCTTTCAATCCTCTTCAAATATGTTTTCTCAAATACAATAGCCGTATTTTGCTCGTTAACACAAGAAAATCAGCTGGCCAATTATATAACAAACTACAGATCAAATATGCATCAACAAACAGTAAAATACAAAGCACTTCTACGAGATAAAAAGTAAGAAATAAATATCACACAAGAAAAAATTGTATACATGTTCCATCAAGCATTTACATTGAAGCCAGTATTGACTGATATAAATACTTAGTTCAAAGCCAATATAAATGTTCTGGGTTTTTAAATTGTTGCATTACTGCAAAAAATATTCACACACTTTTTTCTTTGCTTACAGCATCTGTCATTAGGTAGAATGAGTGACTGCTAAATAAATTTTACTTCCAGTAAACAAGAAATACTTTCCAGGAACTCAGTGAAACACTATGAAACATTTCAAACCATGACAAATTAGGGCAACATACAAACTTTGCATCTTAGCAGACCTTTACCATACGAAGAAAAGTACAACAAAAATACATTTACTGTTACCAAATGATACATGTCCATCAGACAAACGTTTATTACATGAAGATTGTAAAGAATATGAGTGTATTTTGTGGAATAATATTTGTTAAAAACAGTTGAAGAGTGGTAAAGGTTAAAAAACTGCTTAAGACAAAAACCAATAGGGCAATATGAAATACAAAGGACATTTTGTTTTGATTTCTTTAGCATTTTAATATTCGCACAATCTGTCAACCATTTTATGATTGTACTCAGTGTCAAGCATTTCAATTAAAAAATGTCAGACTGTGACATTGAAATCACATCGGTATTTCAAAGGCTACATACAAGAACAATGTTCGAACAAAGTTTTACCTTAAATCATGAACTCGAATATAGATTCAGTTTGAATAGTCAGACTTGTATATATAAAAGTGAACCGCATGTATTACAATATATTAGACAATTGTAGCAACTCATGGCAGAAATACTTATATATTGTATTTCTTAAAATAATAAGCTGCAAAAATACAAAAATAGAAACACACTAAAACATACCGTTTGATTAAAAAGCAACATCAAGTATACATAACAGTTAGACATGTTAACCCTTTGCATGCTGGGAAATTTGTCGTCTGCTAAAATGTTGTCAGCTAAATTTCTAAAATTAGCATTTTCTTCGATTTTTTTCCAAAAAATACTATCAGAATACCAAACAGTTTGGATCCTGATGAGACGCCACGTTCTGTGGCGTCTCATCTGGATCCAAACTGTTTGCAAAAACCTTCAAAATCCGGTTCCAGCACTCAAAGGGTTAAAACTACTGCTCATATATTAAAATATCTTGCCACACCAGTCAGATACCAGATTGTCTAATTGTATTAAAAAAATGAAAACATTAAAGCTGTAACTAAAAAATTAAAATGAAAAAAATCTAAGATTTTAGATAACTGTTGAAAAAGTAAAAGCAATATTAAAAATGGAATATATTTAACCACATTTTTTCAAACAATGCTTGTCAACGGATGTGATACAAGTCCCTTGAGAATATGATTTTCAGGGAAAGCAAAATTCATGATGACTACTTTAAGTATGCACTCCTTCAGGGGTATAAAGAACATTTAAAGAATTGATATTAACTAAAAGGAATTCTTGGCACTTTTTAGTGCAATTTGTAACATACTGCATCTCTGCAGAAGGAAACACTGATCCAAGAAGACAAAAGGTAAATGACTGACAGGCAAGACTGGGCCAGCTGATTTTCCTTACAGTTTACAAAGTCAACAAGCATAATAACTCACAATTAACTCTCAATGATTTTTTTTTAAATTTTTCACCAGTATTTTTCAGTCCTTTTAACCATGGTGATTCCAAACCCTTACAGTCCGTTTCCCACGGGGTTGTTATGCCCGGATGGGGGAGGCATGTTGCTGGAATTACTCCACCCACTAGAGGAGAGCCCAGCAGACGGGCTCCAGATCGGCGAATTGAACGGGTCAAACAGACCCTCAGTTGCCGGTTCCTGGCTCGTGGGTGTGCTGCCGGGCGCCGCATAGCGTGGGTAATTGTTGATGGGGGAGACAGTGGGGGTACCACTCCCGCCCCAGATGCCCATCAGGGAATTCCAGCTGCTGTTCGCGCTGTTTGTCAGCGTGCTCCATATGCCTGTCTGCTGCAAGCGAGACAAACAGAGTTGTATATGAATCGCGCTCTGAGAAATAAAAGCATGTTCGTTAAGTGTCGTCCCAGATTAGTCTGTGCAGTCCGCACAGGCTAATCAGGGACTAGACTTTCCGCCTAAACTGGATTTTCGTCAATAAGAGTCTTCCTTTAAACGAAAAATACAATAAAAGCAAAAGTGTCGTCCCTGATTAGCCAGTGTGGACTGCACAGGCCAATCTGGGATGACACTTTAGGCACATGCATTTAAACCCCCTTTTTACAGAGCACTGCTTATATGTATTAGTATAGTAATATTGAATATTGGTGAATGTTGGATAACGATGATAATTGTACTATAAAGACTCTTAAACCTAGATGTTGTTTTTAGCATATAAAAGACAGTGGCTGAGACTTGTATCACTTTCAGTTTTGTATGAATGAAAAGACATAACAAAAGTGTGCGTCTTTAAAAATACAACCACACACTCAATAGCACTGTCTTAAATACAAGATGGTAATTTAAAATGAGGAGAATGCACTGTCAAATTATACATAAAATTAAATGCTCATAATGCAGAGCCAAAATATTTCTTCTTATACACTCATATACCGTATTAACATTCTAACACTGCTCATGGTTTATTTGCTTAAATATATCAAATGGAAGTTGGGAGTTGTCAACCTTTTATCCAAAATGTACATGCACGATAATCAGTTTCCATTAGTACTATGAGTTTTACAAAGATCTTTAAAAAATCATAAAATTCCTGAATTCCTGATTTTGTGTTTGGGACATTTCACATTTTAATGTTTTCAACTGGTCACTATTAATAAATTGATCAAAATTGTATCCTTTGGTATGCAGATGACATTGAACTACTTAAAGAAAAGTTTATTTATGAACAACAATAGTAAAGATGCTATGTGGATATTGGCTCTAATCAAGATTATTTTGACTACAAGTATACGATCAACATACGCTGGTTGTGGGTGTGAGCCCAGCTCCAGTGGGCCACGAGTTGTTTGTCTCCATGGGGTTGTACTCCGTGCTGTACTCCGAGTCCCACAGGCTCTCGTGGGCGTTCCTCATGAGCGGGGCGTCAAAGCCGGGCCAGTCCTCGCCCGGGCGCAGACGGTTCTGATACTCCATGAGGCGCCGGCGCCGGTCCTGCTGCAGCTTCTGCATCATGGTCAGGTCTTGCTGGCCCATTGGGTCCAGTCCTTGGCTCAGGCCCTGGCTGGGCAGGTAGGAGTCCCCACCACTGCTCGTCAGTGTGCTGAAGGCAAAGCCCTGCTTGCTGCTGGTGCTAGGAACTGAAATAGGACAACGTAATGTTTGAGAGTATGATTAACTGATAGCTTTTTGTGCATGCAACTGAAAATATACATCGATGGCATATTAACTGATTTTTTTTGTAAAGATTTAGTTTTTAAAATTGCAACATAAACAACTGAGATATTGTGTGTTTTAAAGGAAAAATGAATTACAATTTCATTCCATTTAAAAGGAATCGGTCTTTCTACTTGACTTTATAAAAAAATCTGCAAACTTGTATCTAAAAAGCCAGCTAACCATTCAGCCCGAAAGAGAAAGCGGATGTTGATGTTGTCAAAGCCCCAGCCTGTGTGTCGGTCAGCGTGTTACCAGGACGACTGTTCTCCTGAATGGTGGACAGACCACTGCCACTGCAGAGGAAGAACAAAATGTGATGGATGAAAATGCCATTTTAGAAGTTAGGTTAATTTGTAATAAAAAGGTAATGTTACTTTATATGATTCCTTCAACATTATGATCAAATGATTGGTGAAATACTTTGTTTAAAGAAACTAGCCAATGAGTAATATTACACTTTATTTTTTTGATTGTTTGTTTCTTCAAACTGATACCGTTTCAAAATAATAGAAACTGATACAAGCTATAAGGTTACAAAAGTTTTCAATGATATTCTAAAGGGTTGAATGGGAACCCCAACATGTTGGGAGTTCAGAAATATGCAGCAATAGTTCCAAACTAAGCCTAACAACAACCAATATACATACAGTATCTCCGGGGTGGAGGGTGTGGTGCTAGACCCAGTTCCCCACGCAGTCCTCTTGCTGGTCACCAGGGGCGGGGTTTTAGTCGTCATGGGCACGACGAGCCCTGTTTCGCAGACCGACCCGAAGCGCTTGTCTCCCTTGGCCTTGCTCTCTGCACTGCTGCTGCTCACGATGCTCGAGTAGCTCGATGACCGGCTGGAACTAGTCAGTCCATCTGGGGAGATGTTAGCGGGGCGTGTAATGACGTCGGCACTTTTCGCCTGACGCTGCGCAAACTGGTCCGTCTGGATAGAGAGCTCAGCAAAGTCGTCTGCAACATAGCATTAGCAGGAATTATTTTCTGGGAAAATATTTTACAGATGATTTTGTTTCATTATTTTTATAAATGATTTTGCTTCATTCATGTAAAAGATGATTTTGTTTTCATTCCCTATACAGATGATTTTTTTTCATTTAACAGATTATTTTTTGTTATTTATTTTACAATAGATTTTGCTTCATTCATTTACAGATAATTTTGCTTGATTCATTATAGAGATGATATTGCATCATTCATACAAAAGACAACTAGAAGTTGCCTTTATGGTTTAATTACATCACAATTAAACCTAGAAATTAAGCCTTTCAGATATCATGCTTATTTTGTTCACTCACAAAAATTACTCATTTCAATGTAATAAGTGAAGGTTAAGGTAATGCTTATGTGCAATAGCATGTACATCATAACAAAAACAAGCTCCATCATCGATTGGAGTGCAATGTGGGGCTAAACATGGTATCCATAACAGAAGCAGAGATATATGGAAGGGTGAACTACATCCGTGACCAATCTACGTAGAAATCTAGCTATCTCCCAGCAGTGATGGCTATCTAGCTAGAGAATCAAAAGTACCAATCAGAGGGGTTTGAGTGCAGGTGTGACTCACAGTGAGGTTTAAGTTAGAAGCCCAAAATAAACAACTGTCATGAATGCTAGCCAAAAGTAACCTCTTTTGAACTTTGCAGAAAAAAAATAGGGACCAATTGCCAGTATTTCTGTGAGACTACTGAAGCAAAAGCATAGAAATTGCTGCAATCAAATTAATCTTTTTTTCTGGAAAGGATTAATGTTTAAATGGAAGAAAGATATTGTCTTAGTGTATATGTTTCTCTAAATTAGCAATGCTAACACATAATATAATACAAACATATATGCCCCATTAATAACACTTAGAAATAAAAGCTCTGCACATAAATACAAATGTATGATACTTAACCGAATGCTTTATTTCTTACAACAACAATAATAACACATGACCAAAAAGGAACTTATTATATCCAAAGAAACACCTAAAAATTATTGTCTATGGCCCTTTGATCATTTGTACATTATGTGCCGATACAAAAAAACAAAAAAATTGGTGGCAGAAGCAAAACTAAGGGAGGGAAATGTAGGGGGGTAAGCAGAGTAAATACGAAGTGAGGTTGTGAGGTTATCAGAACAAGGGCTAACCCGCCGGGGAAGCCGGGTAGGGCTCGTCCCAGGACGGCGCCGGGGAATCACTCTCTGACAAATGCGTATCCAGGTAGAATTCATCCAACATGTCAAGGTCGTGATTGTTACCTAGATGACAGATATTACAGTTAAGCCCGGCCAACTGCTTTCTACTACAAATGACTGGTTAGTTGCAAATAGAAAAAGAAAATGGGTTTGGCGACTGTTATATTGCATGAAGGTGCAAACTTAATACAATGATCAGTTTTCTACAAGTAACATGTACATACAAACATACAAAGCCTAAAACTAGGGACACATCTAAGTATTACAGTTATGCTTAAGTGAAAGTTTTGTTGGAAGTTTTTTGCATGGTTGAAACAAGTAGAACACCTGACAAAAACAAGAGGGCCAAGATGGCTAACCTGTGTAATGATTCAGAAGATATAAAAAGATATTTTGCAATATTAGTCTACATAAAGCAATAGATATAGGAATAATGAAACTCCTGAAACATTATAAGGAGAGAAATACTTCAGTTTTAAACCCATGGGTATGATTTGAATAAACTTAGTAGAGGAACACCATACGATGTTACATGCCAGATATTAAAACTATAAGACTTGCGGTTTCATAGATGATTGTACCTATAAACATACAAGGAAAACAAGTAAGCCCTTAGGCGCAGCCAATTTAAACCCCAGGAGCATGATAACAAACTTGGTAGAGGGTCATCATACAATACTACACACCAAATATAAAACCAGAAACAATGGTGGTTAAAGAGTCTTTAAAGTAATTTACTATTTAAGTATTAATAAATCTTGTAACTCCTAGGACGTGGCAAGTTTTAAACATAGGGACAGTATTTTAACAAACTAGATAAAGGACCACCATATGATGTTACATGACAAATACCAAACACCTGACCCTTGTGGTTATACAGAATGTATTTATTTACTTTATAAGTATTAACAAATCATGACCCCTGGGGCATGGCCAGTTTCGACCCCAGAGGCATGACTTGAACAAGCTTAATAGATGACCACTATAAAATTATACACCCAAAATATTAAACCCCTGACTCTTGGAATGTCAGAGATTTCTTTACACAGTTAAAATCTATTTTTAGCTCTGGTGATCTACTCATGCAGCAGACTGGATTGATTTGAACATCTGAAAAAGATGGTCGCCCAAGGATCATGCCTGTGCAGTGTCAAGAAAATCTGCACAGCCTTTTAGAGGAGATATCCATTAAAGCGAAGTACGATGACTGACCAAAAACAACCCATGACTAGGAACATCGGACAGCCACCCACCAGAATAGCTCAGGTGAGTTTAAATCACCATGAATGTAAGTATATTTTGAATTTTAAAAAATAAACAAACAAGATGTGTTTGTGAAACACTATGTCCACTTTTGAGCGATTTTGACCAATGAATTTTACCTTTGACCTTGAAGGATGACCTTGACCTTTCACCACTCAAAATGTGCAGCTCCATGAGATACACATGCATGCCAAATATCAAGTTGCTATCTTCAATATTGCAAAAGTTATGGCCAATGTTTAAGTTGGCGCAAACCAACAGACCAACCAACAGACCAACCAACAGACAGGGCAAAAACAATATGTCCGTCAGTATATACTGGTGGACATAAAAATTAAGTTAACACAAAACGACAGAACAAGGTGAAATTTATAGCACAAAAGACAACACAAGTTGTAAATATAAACACAAGTTAGCCACAACAAAAATTAAGTCCAAGAATTTCTTCAAGCCTACCTTTACCCTTGGTGGTGGTGATTTTGCCAACCTCCTTGACTGGGCGTGGGGACTTCTTTTTCATTGTCTTCTCAATGTTGTAGGGAAGGTCAATATCCAGAGAGGCACTGTTGAACACAAACACACAACTAGAGCCTAGTCACAAATATGACTTATAAGCCACAACACTTACCAGCTTTGAGCAAGGGAAAATAACTCAGGAATTTGTGGATGACGGAGGATGAAAAGTGCCTTGCTTACTTTATTGTCATAAAGATAAAATGTATTTGCCCCACACCCTGGCAACACTTTATTTGGAAACACTAAACAGTCTACGGGCGGACAGACAGAGTGACTCCAATATACCCCCTACCTGCGCAGGTATAATACCACATGATATGTCAAGTCAAATAATTATCACCAAGAACTAGCAACCTGTAATTCTTCATGATCATCTTTTTTGCACACCAAATTCAACCAAATGATTGACTGATGTGCGCTTTGTTACATTTTGAAAACATGACATATGACGTAATTGTTTCATGAATACCACATTTTTAACTGGCATCCATTATTTATTATTTATTAATAAGACAGTAACTTTGATTCAAATTCATATGGTTTAAACACTGCCATTTGCATATAACAATAATTTCATATTCTTCTTGGTTGTAAGTTAGGAAAATATTGCAAACATAAACCTGTCTTAATAATCACATAGCCATTAAAAAAAAAAAATGATTTACAGAAAAGTACAAATTCTATTTTCTGACCTTGCACCGCCGGGTATTTCACCTCCATATTGACCCTTTATTTTCTTGTATGCTCTCGACTTGGAGGTCAACTCGAATTCCTCGCCCGACTCGTCAGGTGGTGGTATAATCAGAGGCTCCAGGTTCCGGGTGCGATTCTTCCTGCGCGCCTTCGGAGGCTGCGGAATTGTTTCCGGGCTGTCATTCCTTGGAGCCAGGGTCTGCCACAACAATTTTGACAGAATAAGACAAAAGAAGTGTGAATTATGTCCATCAAAATTGGGGAATTATTCAGTTTTTCGTTGTTTTTCTTACATTTAAAACCATAAAATTGCTTTAATGAAAGTAGACTTAAACAAAATATTTTTAGATAATTTTGGAAATCATCACATATTAATTTTCACAAAACCGTCTTTAGTGGATAAAAGATGCTGGCGAGAAGTTAAAACTTGTCAATAAATCACCTTGTCTTCCACGTCTCCGGAGGAAGATTCTGTGGTGGTCGATGAACTTTCATCCTTATCATCAACCAACTGAGCGGAGTATAGCTCCTTCACTAATGTGTCATGTTCGGGTTTGCTCCTTAACTTCTTCTTGCCTCTTTTCTTGTCTGAAGGACATGAGATACATTGTGCGTTACTATACCATATATATTCCACTACACAAGTAAATATGAGCCACGTCATGCGAAAATTGGTCTCATGCAATATCCCTTTGCATGCTGGGAAATTTGTCGTCTGCTAAAATGTGGTCTGCTGAATTTCTAAAATTAGCATTTTCTTCGATTTTTTTTCTAAGACCACTATCAGAATAGCAAACAGTTTGGATCCTGATGAGACGCCACGTTCTGTGGCGTCTCATCTGGATCCAAACTGTTTGCAAAGGCCTTCAAAATCCGGTTCCAGCGCTCAAAGGGATATGTGTCCAGTGAAGCTACAGACCAGCCTGCGCAGTCTTGTCAGCAGCTATCCCGTTCTCTATTAAGTCATGCAAGGTTTTGTGGTCTCTTTGCGGTCAGCCTAGCTCCTGACCAAAGTGTGCAAATGCTGGTCTGGAGCTACACTCGACGCATATGGCACAGGACCATTTTCGTATGACACCAATCTTTTTTTACCACTACATAAATAAATATGATGTAATGATGCAGCATGTTTAACAACTTTTGAAAATGAGTGAAGTACCATTCAGCAACAACGACAGGGAAAGACCATGCTGTAAGGCCTTGAGGTCCTACACTTCTTTTAATGATTGTATTCTACATTTAAATGAATATCTATTTATATCATTTGTTCATGAACTTTTTTTTAAAGAAAAAATATGTTTAAATGAATATCTATTTATATCATTTGTTCATGAACTTTTTTTTAAAGAAAAAATATGTTGAAAGTAAAGTATTGTTAATTTTGGCCATTCTCGCTGCAATAATAACTAATTGTAAATTTACGAAGGAAATTAATTTAATATAACTTCATTATGAACATGGTAATAGTTTCTATCCATTAAAATAAATGTCATGATTTACAATTTAAGACATTGCTCAAATTTAATTTTCCACTACAGATGACAAGTTAAACTTACTGTCAACTGATCTGACATCTTCAATAGAGGCTGAGCTGCTGGAGTCTAGTACAGTTGTAGTCGTGTTGGTATCTTCAATGGTGGTTACAGTGTCTGTGAGTTTTTTCTCTTTAGCTGTGGCATTGGTCTTGCCATTCAACTTCCTATAAAAATGTACTGCAGACTGGGTGTCCCCCGTGGCCGTAATATCGGCAGCCGGTGAACGCTTTGCCTGCTTTGGTTTTCGTAATGTTAACTTCTGTGAAGCATGATGCACAGAATGGGTGGCAGAGGATTTTTCAGGAATAATCATCTCTTGAACCTTGGATTTCTCTTTAAACAGTGAACTGGAGTTTTGCATCGACAATAAAGTATCCGCCGATTTTTGCGAGTCCGGTTGTTTATCTGTATTGTTATTCAGCATCTTTTTCTTTGATGCTGGCTTTCGAGCGAACAGGCTCTTTAAAATGCTCAATGTCGTCGTCCATAGGGAATCTTGTGGAGCCTTGATTTCTGTGTGGCCGTTTGGTATGTCCATATTAGCGTGGGGCACTTTGTTAAGCAGGTTTACGGGGAGGGACATCTTTGGTGCCGGAGCTTGTGTGATTACTACCCCGTTTGTGTGAGAATTAGCAGATAGCGTACCGAGCGCTTTGAGATCAAATATTTTATCCTTCTGAAACGTTGGTATACCATTTACACACATTTTTACTTTACGTTTAAGTATATCTGCGATAAAAATCCTATCTGCTTCAAAATATGATGCAACGAGAATACAGAAGAGTAAAAATCCCATGAAGCAGACTATAGAGTAATAGAGCACATGCTCCCAGTTGGGCCTAGGCAAAGACATGGCACACTTTGCGAGTGTGTGGGGTGGAACGGTGGCTTGAAGAGTGAAGTTGAAAGCCTGTCCCAGGCTTGTGAAGATAGTCAGTGTACGTTGGATTCTGGACATCGTAAAATCTGGAGTAAACCTGCAACAAAAATGTGTATACCTGAAACACTGTGCATAATGCACGCTTTTTGGTCCCCAAAATCAGATTTAAAAACATGGTGAGCAGATTAAATCTTTGAAATATTGCAGTTTCTTGATGTCCTGAAATCTTTCATTCATAATTAGTTGCATAAGAATTAGAGGTTTACCTGTTAAAAAACTTAATTACACTGAAGATTGTGTTTACGGTACTGCAATATGTTAGTATTATACTTGCCCCAATGAGCCTCTAAATTTCCTATTGCAATATTTCCGCTTAAGAACATTTTGTTTTCTTACTTCTGGCCCCGCGACTACGAAGATTTAGAATATAAGACATGACTTCAGACTCATTTTTTTTGTCACAAACTTAAAGTTTGATTCAGGTGAGTATATTTTAAGTCCAAAGTCATGCACCTTTGAGAATGGTTATCTATTAATACTGTATAAAACATATCCACACATAATCTCATTTATATATGTCAAAGAAAAAAATCAAACACTTACGCAATATCAATTTTTCTGCTTGTGTTTGGTTTCATTTCATACCCCTCGCACATAAGAATTCTAAAGCCATAGCCTTCGCAAGGTGAGTTATTTATGCTGTAACCGTGCACGTAAAATGGGAGCTCGCCTGTATTCAGCAAAGTGAATGACCTCTTCACAGTAAAGTTAGGGATGGTATTCTTAGAAAACTTTTTTCCTGAAAAAAAAAGAATAAATGTGTTGCGAAAACATGTTGAATAACACCACATGCATTATAAGTCCGATTTCCACTGCATCTCAATTCACGACTTTTGAGTGTTAAAAAGTACGTAAAAAAGCGGTGAAAACGTTTACACAAGTCCAGTTGAATCTTGATCTCAATTCACAATTTGTTAGTGTTTAAATATTTTAAATTGTTAGTGTTTAAATATACTATATATATAACTATACATCCGCAACTTTCTTTAATTCACTGATGAAACAAATATATTTTTTATTGTAACTAAATGTACTTACTATCACAGTGTTTCAAATGTTTCTCTGCGATATCAAACTGCAGTGAGGCCAGGCCGGGTCTCTTGTTGTTGAGCTTAAGTTCACCCCTGCCACCCTGCCCCTCCAATACTATGGCATCTATGATTGTTAAATTGTTCCTGCAAACAAAACAAAGCTGATCATTTCTCTAGAAGCAATGGGACAACTGTGAACTTGTTAAGCTTTGTGGCCAGAGGAAATGTTTTCACAACAGTGTGAGGTGTGAAAAACAGCTATGGAAAGCTGTGTGCAAAATTCTTATTGGGTATTTTGTGGCAGTGTAGAATCAGATACTAAATAATACACATACAATATACAAATAGCACAATCTTCCATGGTTATGTTTAAGCCTGTGATTGAATTATTTATAGGTAAATTATATACAAGTAAAACACTTTATATTGTTTTACTTTCTTTTCATGTTTCAATTTAGTTTATAGACATACAAAATATACATTTTTTCGCAGCCTTTGGTTATTAGTGTATACCCATCAAATTAGGTATTTTTTGTAGTGAAACTATATTTTGGTTACAATGTAAGATTTCAATTATAGAGAAAACCAGATTAGTGTTTAATACATATAAGTTTATTAAAAAAGGATTAGAAAACCGTAACCACAAGCCTTGTAGATAGGTTTGAGTTTTCATTCCAAGCAAATAAACTCATCTGTATTCAACATTAATTGGTATTCTATTTATCCCATCATTTTGCATTTTCCCGTTTTCATGTGGAAAGAAAAGAAAATGGCTGAAACATACACTAAACATCAAATGACATCATGTACATACACAAAATGGTGTCACTTTACTGTGCGTGTTAGGTGGAAACATCAACATTTTTCAGATGGGTTGTTATTTCAATAATGCATTCATGAGGATGGGATAAAAAGTAATGCTTAACTGAAATTAGGTATTATAATGGTGTTTTGTCTATAATCATACAAGTAAACTGTTTTTTACTTATTTAAGAAGGAAATAATGTTTCAACTAGACGTAGCAATGCTGCCTTGGGAAACATTCTGACTGATTAAAGATATACTATGTACTTTACCAATGACCATCAAGACACAAATATGACCCACATCATGGGAAAATGGGTCTTATGTGGCCAGCTTAGGTAATATGATATTATTGACTGATCACTTGCAAAATATAATACATCCAAAAGCATGACATGAATTCTTACCTTACGATTATAAGCGATGTTTTTATATTATCATCCTTTGGTCTAAACCCGACCCCGACTTTGACTTTTGCATTTTTAGCAAGAAATAATGATAGAGTGCCCCGATGTGATTGCACACTCAGTGTATCATCAACGTGTTTGCGGAACTTGTTATATTGGCTGTCCACCCTGGCCTGAAACAGAATACCCAGAAAAGTTATAGCTGTCAATAATGAAAACAAAACTGAAGTCAATTCTGGTTGTACAAGCCACTTAATACGCATGCCATTTTATTGTTTACATATGTTCAGTTTGTTACAAGTCAGGACAAAAATTAAAAACACATACACAAGTTAAATTCAAGCTCACGTAATGCACGACACGAATACATAACAAATTGATTTTGAACAATGATATCTATTATTTCTTTACGTTTCCAAAAATTTAGTCTACTGCTTGTCATTGTAACTATGGCAACATGATTAATTGAATCTGTTTACTTATCATTTTCTGTACCAGTTTGAATTTTCATGCAACAATCAACAAAGATATTCAATTTGTTTCACTTATGATAGTATTTTTTTTCAGTTTTACAATGCACTTGTAACAACAGAACACTGGTATAATGAACAACTCACTGCCTTCATAGACAAATACTCACATTAAGGGCAGATAACTCTGATAAGGTAAATATGTCAGGATCATCTGTTTCTACATACTCGGAAAAATGGGGCGGTAAACTGCAATGAAATATGCAAAGTTCAAGGTCATGTAAAGGTCAACAATTCTACTCTAATATCACTTCCAAAGAACTGACCTGCTGGAGGTATAAACTGGTCAAATTGAAAATCTCCAGTTTTATTATTTAATCAACAGTTTGAAACAGCGTTTAGCATACCCTTTAAAAATGTTATCAAAGAACAGATGCATTAAAAATGTTACAACAATTTTGTTCAAATAAAGTTTACTGCTTATTTTGTTTCTAAAAGCATTACAGTACAGATTGTTCATACTGGAATTCTATCCCAAATGTATCTTACCTGGATATTAAACATTTAAAAGTTTTTTAGAAAGATATAAAAACTAATAAGTGTTGAAAATAATTCACATATATTAAAGGACACAAGAAATATGTTCAGCCACACAGCTCAACCTTTTGCTTAAGCGAAATCACAGCAAATGTTCATGTGACTTACTTATTTCTAATAAGATCAACAATAACTTGAGGACTGGGATAGAGATGAAGTGGAACTACTTGTATCACCAGAGGAATGTCCCCCGGGTTTTCTACAATAATATCAAGGGTCTGCAAGAGAAGAAAACAGTACAATTACATAAGAAGACACAACATGTGAACAGGAACATGCACATGACCATTATGTCTTACTGTTTTTTTTCCTGGTCAAGATAAGATGATTAAAGCAGTTTATGATTGCACATACTTCAGATTAATGATTGAGTACCAAAATATTAATATTCTGCAGCCAAAACTATTGGTAAGGTTCTAAATTAATGAACAAACAAACAAAGAAATAATTGTACTATTCATTAAGAATACAAAATCTGATGGTTTCTCTCAACATTCCATCAACATCTCCAGCAAGGAGACATAACTCATATGTTTAATAATTAACTAACAAAAAGTTCACATACAGACAAATTTCCAATCTGAGTGAGGGGAAATTGTAATCTGGAGAAGCACTTCCGTATGACGTCCGGCCAATGGTGTTGAACATGAGCAGAAAATAAAAATCCCTGAACTGTACTTGTGTCGATCTCTATAGTAACGTTCACTCTGAAATGGCACCAACAAATATAATGGAACTAGATCTACAGTGGCAAATTTACAGGCTTCTGTATTGTAAACACATTAATTCAAAAGCATTATAATAGATTATGTATTTAATACAATAGCCTTTCTAAGACGGTCTCCAGCCCTAAGTGCAAGAAATACCTGTCTTTGCCCTGCTCCTGTATGGCTTGCCATCGTTCCCTCATATGCCTGTACAGGTATTCGTCGGTCTCTGGGGTTTCTATATCCAACTCCAGGCCCTTAGCCCACCTGCGCCCCGCCGGAGTATGCGTTGCCAATCCCACGTAGCATTCTTCTTTACACTCAACTTTTGAGTCGTAATATATTTTACCAATCTGAAATGAACAATTAACAATATAAATTTTGAATTGTTGTTAAATACTATTATTGCAGTAAACACAGGGACAAAACATTTGAACTGCTCTCAATTTTTGCAGTACATTTATATTTTCACTATGGTACATATAGACCTTGTTTTCTATAAATTTGGTTATCAAATAAAGATCAGCTTATAAAAAACAGCATTTCAACAAATTAGATTATCCATATTTGTTTCATACCATAATTTACGAAGACAGGTTCCTTATTTATTCAATTTTTTAACAAACATTATTGTTATTTTAGCATATTTATATTTAGACTCATAAATAATCATTCTTAAAAATCGTCAGAAAACAGCATTTTCAATGTTATCATAACAAGCTACTTAAGTCATCTTCCTTGATAGTTTTCTTTCATGCAATCAGCATAAAAACCACTTTACTGTAAAGGTTAAATAAAGCAAGTAGTCCCTACTGTAAAGGCTAAATGTGTCGTGTTCTGAGAAAACTGGGCATAATGCTTGTGCGTAAATTGTCATCCCAGATTAGCCTGTGCAGTCCGCACAGGCTAATCAGGGACGACAATTTCCGCTTTTATGAAATTTTTCGTTCAAATGATGTCTCTTCTTAGCGAAAATCCAGTTTAGGGGGAAAGTGTAATCCCGGATTAGCCTGTGCGGACTGCACAGGCTAATCTGGGATGACACTTTACGCACATGCATTATGCCCAGTTTTCTCAGAACACGACACAAATAAAGTAGGTAATCCTATCCAGTTAATGACCCACTTACAGTATTATTAGTTTGTGGTTCCAGTACAAGCAGTTGTTCACTGTTGATATTCTGCACGTTTTCCTTGGAACTGACAAAGTAGAACCTGGGGTCTGGCGGCTGAAACATCACGGATTTCAGCCCCATGTACTCATGGAAAGTGCTGTGGACCTGTAGCACTTTCATGGGTATTTTCCCCTGCAAGAGATGGAGACAGATTGTTTTCAAATCCACAAACATTGATACTTACCGGGTATACTCATTGCTAAGTCAAAATAATGTTAATGAATGAAAAACAACAAAAACCAACTACGATGATTGTGCATTTTATGTCGATTGGTCACTTTCACACAGGGACTTACAGGGAATACTTTGTCAAACACCACTCTTTCTGGTATTGCATGTAAACTGCCTTCAGATGTCCGCACAGTTACAGGAATAAATGTGTCCTGAAAAATATGACATGTTGATTAAAAAAACAAAATTAAAAAAAATAAATAACAAATCAACAAATCAAAGAGATTTTACAGTCATGATTATTCTGCAAAAAGAAGCAAAAAGAAGTACTTGCTAACTAGTCTAATTAAGTAACAGACGTGAGTTTAATTATTCATAATCTGTTCTGTAAAATATTACCATGCAAAATATCGCATACACTATAATTTTTGACAATACATGTAAGTGTAGGTTACTTTTGTAGTAAATTTTGATTTTAATACATGTATACAGCAGTCATGCACAGTAAAGTGATGTCATATTGTTAATTTTCATAAAGTCATTTATTATTGTTCAGACATTTTTTGTCCAATTTTGAAATTCTATATAAAAGAAGCAGAACGTGATACCTGATACATTGTGGACAATATAACCTCCGCCTGGTACTGCCCTTCTTCCTCTGGAGCCACCAGATTTAAACTCAACACCGCAAAATGGTAGGCAGGGATTAATACCTGCAAGTGTATAGGATATACGGTTCTTTCACATAGTCCAGTCCAGCATACAAAGTGAACAAGTAATGTTATATAACTTAATTTTATATACAAACGTAAACACATATCACACACAGCATGAAAAACGATCTGGCCAATAAGTGCAAGACAAAAACTTACGAATTTGCTGCATTTTAGCATGTGACAACAGGACCAAAAAGTTTGCTTGTTGGAAATGCTTATTTAAAATTCTTAAAGGGTTAGATTTTTATTTTTCTGTTAATTAGCGAATTTACACATTATATCTCCCTTCTTATAATAGTATCGAACCGTTACAGTAGTTTAGTGATAATTATTCATTTAAAAACCAAAATAAACAAAGCCGTCTGCTAACGTAGGTGATCCTGGTAGGGTCTGTATTGATGGCTGACATGTTGTGCTCCCGGGTCAACAGGGTGCCGTTACCCTTCTCTATCCCGAGAACCTGTACTGTCGCACCTTTCATGTCGGTACTAAACTCATACAGGTATAACTGCAACAAGCACATGTGACTTGATGAAATGTCCTTAATATATCAGTAGACCGTCAAGGGTCAAGCTTAAAGGTTACATTAAGTTTACACAATATCAATAATTTGTAAATTATTATGAACTACATTAAGGCAATACAGTTAAGCAGTTGACATGTGTAAATATTTGTTATTGCGTATCATATGAACCCTAAGGAATGTAAACACTATTTGATGATTTTTCAGCACTTAATCATTTGGTGTTATTTTTATTTATTGCACGAAAACAATGATGTTATACGTATGCTTTTATTATCAAGGTAAGTTGTAAGTTCTTATTAGTAAAGGTAAAACTACAAAACTTGTTTTTAACTCTGAACATAATAATTAAATATTGGTGTGAAAATCTACAAGAATATACTCACTTCAATAGGATTATCATTAACAATTGTGAATAAAACACTTTTATTTTCTTTAACTCCCAACGTTCCAAAATCCAGTTGACCTTCTAGCTTTTGGGGAGTATGGGGAATAATCTGGAACAAGATGGCATAAAATGTGAAGATTGAACAAGAAACAATACATAAGAAACATGGCAAGATTCATGCTTTGTTCTTGAGCCAAGGAAGTAACATTCTAGTGTTCATTGCTCAAATCAATAAAATATTATTTGAAATCCTGGGTGTTGATTTTGATAGTTAAGGTTTTTACTTTAAACAAAATACGTTGGACACTAGTATTCAAGATTTGGACTTTACAGAACAATGGCTTCCATAATCCATTTTTTCTGAAACAAAAATATTTCCATCAATAGCATCTGGACTCACTTTTATTTGTCCATTATAGATAATAAGCTCGATATCAAACACTGAAGCGTTCGTGTGCAGTTGAAGGATTGTGGTAAAATGCATGGAGTCAGCATTTGGATGAAACTTCAGCAGGAAAGGGGATATCTGCCTCTGGGGCGGAAGTATTACCGGCTTGGTAAAATTGAGTATCTGAATATGAACAAGAAAAACAATCATTACATAATGCAGTGATATAAAANCCCCCTCTGTGTATTACAAGTCATACAAGTGGTGGACAGATGGCCTTAGTAAAATCCACTATACCCAATTTTCTCCATTTCGGAAGGGCATAACTATAATTTTCATTTCTAATTCCTCACCTTAGTTCAAGATCTCATGCAGATTTTTTTTTTGTTTTTTTTTTAGGAGCAAAACTGTTCATATGATTGAATTAAAAGTTACTTTAACCCCTTTGGTTGTATGAAATCAATCACTGAAAGAACAACATTTGCCAGACATGTGCATTAATTTGAAATATTATATCATTGCTTCATGAAACATTCAAAACAAGGTAAAACTGCAGTCAAAAACAAAAAATAAGACTCATTTCTATGTCCACAAAGTTCACTTTTATGGCCGTCAGTACCACATGTTCAGAGCTGTGGTCTATTTGATTAGGCCTCAGAGTAATTTCTACAGTCCAATACATGCTTCCAACCATTTCAAACCTATATTTAAATTTATCCACAATATTATCCAATCATCATGCTTGGATATAACTATATTCATAGTGTTAAACAAAAAATAATACAATTGAACATAAGCATATTTTTGTGATATTTAAAAGACCATGTGGTTATGTTTGTGATTTTCAATGCATGTTAAATCAATCATTTAATTATCAATAGCTGGGGGTTTATTAAAGTATTCCTGACAAAACATGGGTAAGATTATTAGAAGGTAAGCACTTACAGTGAAGATATTTTTGACCTCGCTTGGCAACGTGACGTTATACAGAACCAGAGAGAAGTTGAAGGTGTTTGTGAAGGTCATCGCTCGACTGAGATTGGCCGGACGGTTGTGGGCAAAAAAGTATGTGCTGTTCTTGTGGTAGGTGAGAGAGCTGAAAGACGATTGGTCAACTTGAAAGAATGCCTTATGAGCGGTATCATATGAGTGTGTGTAAAGTGTCGTCCCAGATAAGCCTGTGCAGTTTGCACAGGCGAATCAGGGACAGCACTTTCTGCCTAAATTGGATTTTCGTCAATAAGTCTTCCTTTAAACGAAAAAAATACAATAAAAGCCGAAAGTGTCGTCCCTGATTAGCCTGTGCAGACTGCACAGGCTAATCTGGGACGGCCCTTTACGCACATGCATTAAACCCCCTTTTCACAGAGCGAGGCTCATATACACAATGTGTTTGCTCGGTTTCTTTTTCTAATGAAGACATTAAGAATGTCAGTTTAAGCGAGTAGACATCACAACAACGTTTATGCACAAAGTAAATATACAGACAAACAAGATATGTGTTTGTCAGAAACACAATGCCCCCTATTGCGCCGCTTATTTTTTTTATATTTTTTTTTTACCTTGAAGGATGACCTTGACCTTTCACCACTCAAAATGTGCAGCTCCATGAGATACACACGCATGCCAAATATCAAGTTGCTATGATCAATATTGCAAAAGTTATGACAAAACTTTAACCTAGTTTAAAGTTTTGAACAGACAGAATGACAGACAGACAGACAGGCCAAAAACAATATACCCCCTTTTTTTTAAAGGGGGCATAAAAATGAGCAAGGCATAATGCCAAGACAATAATTTCTTGTTTATAATTCACTACAAAAGTTACTTTTGTTATTATGGTTAATTTTCCGATTTAAAAAGTTTTCAGTGACTTGCAATGAGGAAGACAAGTTTTTGTTATGCTTCTATTTGATATTATTTGCATGACATGAAGTACTGATGCTTTGGTTTCTGAAAGCAAGCGATAGTACTATATCCCTTTGAGCGCTGGAACCGTATTTTGAAGGCCTTTGCAAACAGTTTGGATCCAGATGAGACGCCACAAAACGTGGCGTCTCATCAGGATCCAAACTGTTTGCTATTCTGATAGTATTCTTTGAAAAAAATCAAAGAAAATGCTAATTTTAGAAATTTAGCAGACAACATTTTAGCAGACGACAAATTTCCCAGCATGCAAAGGGATATGAGCTGGTCTGTAAGAAAACCGGGCTTTATCTTCTTAGTAAAGTATTGACCCAAATTAGCCCAAGCAGTCGGAACAGTCTAATATGGGGTTATATTTTCCGCATAGACTTTATTTTCATTTAGAAGAGATTTCCTATAACTATAAATTCCATAAATACGGAAAGTGTCATCCCTGATTAGCCTGTGCGCACTGAACAAACCAATATGGGATGATACTTTACGCTCATATATTAAATCCGGGTTTTCCAGAGCTTGGGTCATATGTACATGTATTTATAAGGGCCTTTTATAAACGATGAGGTCCTAAAAACATGCAAGCAATTCTTCATACATACCCATGTAACACCCTTGCCTCGTAAGGTATGGATATTTTATGGACATTATTTTTAGAGCGGATGATGATTTTTCCAGACCAATACTTTGGGTGTATGGCTTTTGAAGCTGAAAACACAATGAAAATCATACTATTAATACAAAAGACTTTTTTATTAAGATTTAATTAACTCTTTTTTTAATTTTCAGTGTATGTCAGATATCTATTTTTTTTTTGTAAAGCAGTGTTCCTTTTGCAAACCATTGTCACTCAATATAAATAAATTAGTAAACACAATAAATTGAATGCATTTGAAGGTTAATACAAGAGCACCGTCGAGCGGATGCCAACGCTCGGCTGTGGGTGCTTGGATTTTGTTTTTTTTACCATTGACCTTGAAGATCATCATTGACCTTGACCTTTTCACCACTCAAAATGTGCAGGTCGATGAGATACACATGAAAAAAAAAAAAAAATTCTGTTTGACCTCAGACCT
>VMBQ01000212.1:260363-328479 GCA_007657795.1 Dreissena rostriformis
CCCCCCTCTACTGATGCTGTGCGGCATACATGGATTGATCAGTCTGTATGAGGTTAATAACCTTCAATGACACTTTGTATTACATCAATATTGCTTCCTACAAAGATTTGACACGTGTATACAGCACAGTCCACGCGTTTTCCCCAAAAACCGCGCTCCCTCCGGGTTTTTTTCTGCTAGCTAGTGCTTTCGGGAGGTGGAAAGCGAGGTGAACTCGCTAAAACGCTTGGCGTTCCACCGAGTTTGCTAATACCCGCGGCGTGTAGCCTTGTCGGTAAATGCAGACAATTTCCGTTCTTAGTAGCAGTGTGCTACTGGGCATGCCAAAAAAATAAAATAAACAAGTGATGTGTTTGTGAAACACTATGTCCCCTTTTGAACGATTTTGACCCATATATTTGACCTTTGACCTTGAAGGATGACCTTGACCTTTCACCACTCAAAATGTGCAGCTCCATGAGACACACATGCATGCAAAATATCAAGTTGCTATTTTCAATATTGCAAAAGTTATGGCCTATGTTAAAGTTTGTGCAAACCAACAAACAAACCAACAAACAAACAGACAGTGCAAAAACAATATGTCCCCCAGTATAGACTGGGGGACATAAAAATAAAATCCAGTAATAATCCAACAAGACACCATTATTGCAGAATAAAGATGAATGTGTTTCAAATTTCATAAACACGTGGACACCATTAATAGTAACTGTACAAAAAGTTGGGAAATCAGCCTTTCTCTAAAAATCCGAGATAGATTTATTTGTCGTGTCAAAGCTTAGACCCTGAGTAATAACGGCCATTCAGGACTCAACTTCTGTAAAACACGTGTTTAATTAACCATTTAACTCCACCTCCGTTTCCTGCAAAAGATTCGAAATGCGGAGCTAAGCACGTGCAGTTACATATTTCGACGGTTGCTATTGAGTTATAATACCCGATTGGTTTAGCGTGTTGATTGCCAAACAAAGGAAGCCAATTTTGTCGGCAAGAACGGTGGCTTTATGCCTTTAGAATGGAAGCGGTTTTCCTTTGATGACGTCAAACTGTCAATTCACACATATTGCGAATTTTTGCGAGGGTCCTCGGTCATTTATTTAAATGTTCAGTATAGAAAAAAACACCTGCTAACATGACAACTTTGGATTAAATTATCAAAATAAAAACAATGTTGCAAACTGTGATTATATAAATTGGTAAGTATCAGTTAAAAGACGACGTTTTGTTTGTCGTGAATCAACGAGTTTTCTATACAACAACAACTACTTCTATATATGTACTTGTAATAAATGTAATTTTATTTGAAAATCAGGAAATCAAACAAAGTTAAATTGATCGTTATCTCGTTTAACACGGAGTTTCCACTGGGTTGCCAACGTTGAGGGCCGCCGCCTCAGCTTATCAATTTTGCCGATCGTTAACCGCGGATTCTCAAATCATGCAAACGCAAATCATCATTAAATATGCATGCTAGTTTGGTAGATTTTGCATCATCATTCAAGTGCAGGAAACTTGCACATAATATGTTCATAGTGTGATGGAAACGCATCATACTTTGAATTATACCAAAAAACAGTCAGTTTTTTAAAGCTTATATTATGTATTCAAAGTAATAGTAGATGTGTACTTTAACTTTGTCCAAGTAAGTTTTATCTAGTTCAAGATGCCAGATCTAAGTAACTCTTAACGCTTGTTACATGGACAAGTATTCTCAGTACTAGTCATTGTTTGCTGTTATACTGACCTCTGCCGTGCCATTTCTAGTTATTGTTAAAATAAGATTTTACTTGAAATACTTGAGGCCCATTGATTTCTTAAAAACAAATTATTGTTTCAAAACATATTTTTTAAATTCATTAAAATATTGTTGCTCCCATTTAACACTAAGAACACTAACATTGTCTGACCTCATTTTAACATTGATCTAATTTGTGTCGTGTTCTGAGAAAACTGGGCAAAATGCATGTGCGTAAAGTGTCATCCCAGATTAGCAAGTGCAGTCCGCACAGGCTAATCAGGGACGACACTTTCCGCCTAAACTGGATTTTCGCTTAGAAGAGACATCATTTAAACAAAAAATTCCATAAAAGCGGAAATTGTCGTGCCTGATTAGTCTGGGATGACAATTTACGCCCAAGCATTTTGCCCAGTTTTATCAGAACGCGACACAATTGATACTGACAAGGCTTCCGAGGCATTCACGTTTATTGAACACAGCATCTTGTTTCAATAGATGTTTTTTTGTAAGCTTCTATATCAAGTTTCCTCAGAATTCATTTTTTTTACATGAATACATTTTGCTTATGGTAATTGACATTTTTTATAACCTTGTAACACAGAATGTTTAAACATCAATTATTCAACCTTTTTTCTATGAAATTTCAGGTGAAACCATTCCATCAATAATTCATAATTTTTCTCTATGAAATTTCAAGTGAGACCATTTCATTGCACACTGGTTTATGGCCATATTCTGCAGTAACGCTCTTGACTCCTAGCAAAGCCTATAGTAATTGATGACAACAATTATACTCCATTTGTGTCCCACTTCAAAACATCCAAGTCCTATTGATGTTCAAATTGGATGTAAGTTACTGAAACAAATCTAATGTGATTTTTACTGCATATTATTCATTTTATTACAAGTCATACAATGTAACATCCACAAGGACCTTTCAGTTTGAAGCTCAACTTGCTTGGCTAAGAATGAAAAGTCAGAAGAAGTAAGACCCTAATTAGCTGTCAATGACTCCAAGTGTAGGTGACGTTAAGCAAACGACGGTAAGCATAGGAACAAAAAAAAAAACAACATTTCTATGAGTTTGTCTCATAATTGGAAATTGGAAATGACTTCAGGTGTCAATTTAGGAAAAATTCCTTTTAAGCTATGATGACCAGCATGTTTATTCTGTTCTAGCCAATGTTTCCCATAAAGGTTGCTGTGATATAATATACAAGATAAAAGAATACTCACTGTTCTTGAAAATCCAACATGGCAGGGTCCAAATGAATGGCATTTGGTAATAATATTTCATCTCTTCTGAAAAAAAAATCATTTCATTAATCTTACAATATAATTAAGAACATCAGAACTTAAATTACCTAAAACTATATCAAAATACAACAAGAGACAAAATTGTCACAAAACCATGCCCCGTGTTCACAAAACATTTTTTGCAATCGAAAATCGATTTTGCTCGTCATTGAAAATGGATTTCCATTGTAGTTGATAGGCAAAAATGAAAATCGATGTCAGTTAAAATCAATGTTTGATTGCAAAATCGTTTTGTGAACATGGGGCCTGGTTTTCAATATAAAAAAAGTCTGATAAAGGGAGACAACTGCAACTCAAATTGTGCATTGCTACTGATTGTTCATCACAATAACCCCCCTTGTTTCAAAATCAATCTGTTTTTCGACCCCGTGACCTAGTTTCTGACCCGGCGTGACCCATATTCGAATTTGACCTAGAAATTGTCTAGATACAACTTCTGACAAAGTTTCGTAAAGATCGGATGAAAACTATTTGAATTAGAGAGCGGACAACATGCTCAATGTTTAAATCACACTTAGTGACCCCATGACCTAGTTTTTAACCTGGCATGACCCATATTTAAACTTGGTCTAGATATTGTCTAGATACAACTTATGACCAAGTTTTGTAAAGATCGGATGAAAACTATTTGAATTAGAGAGCGGACAACATGCTCAATGTTTAAAACGCACTAAGTGACCCTGTGACCTAAGTTTTTAACCTGGCATGACCCATATTCGAACTTGACCTAGATATTGTCTAGATACAACTTATGACCAAGTTTCGTAAAGATCGGATGAAAACTATTAGAAATAGGGAGCGGACAAGCTTGTTCCGCCCGCCCGCCAGCCAGCCCGTCGCATTCGCCAATCTAATAACCAGTTTTTTAATTCGGAAAAACCTGGTTAAAAACTACATTTTTCAAGCAATACAAGTATGATTATCATTTTTTAAGTGTTCTTTATTAGGAAAAACTGGCCTTGATTTCTAGACTATTCTGTAGTCTGATTTAAAAGGCTTACCTTAAGCTCACTTACTTCAAATGTTTGTTCACTTTCAAGCAAAAACAGTAATTTCTTGAATATAAGACACCACGGTTTATAAGACACACCTAAAAATTGACCTTCAAATCTGAGAAGTTTTCAATTAAGAAACACATAATTGAATTGAAATAAGGCCAAATATTTGTCTATAACGCGCTCTTTGTTTACTGACACCAAAAATAGATATTTTGTGAAAACCCTTACATGAAGCCTGGTAAGACTGCACTTACATATAACTATTGACAGTTGATGATGAAAGTAACTCCCATATACAATTAAATATATTCTTTCTGATAATATTTTACCCCTAAAAGACTAGTTGCGGTTTACAATTATATGGTCAACACCATTAAATAACCAGTAAATTCTGATTAGCTGCTGTTGGATGTTAAACAAATGATTTTCACTAGTTAATTCAATGAAGCCAGTTGTTTTTTTCATAACAATGTGTGGACCAAATTACAACTAGGTGTACGGCTCGTTTGGACACCAGATCTTATTTTGTAGTTGTGAAGTCTATTTTGTTTTATTATACAAAATAAATAAATAAATTATATAACATGCATAATTTCAATAACATAATTTTAATATTATTTTTTGTGTGTGTTGCAAATATGTAAAAAAGTACGAAATATATTAAGAACACATTAATGCTCACGTGGTATGGAGCAGTTGCGTCCTTTTGACGTACAATGTAGGTAAATGAGTGTGATTAAAAATGGCTGCCAAAATACATCGCATTATAGTAAAAGATGGAAAAAAGAGGATATTTTGCTTACATGTATATCAATCTATAAGACAAAGTGAAAAATAAAACAAATTTGACAGGACTATGAAAAAAAAGTATGTTGAAATTATGGTGAATTGCAAAAACGTTTAGTTGTAAAAATATCATACGATGTAAATGACAATTCTTTACGAAAAAAAACATTAATATAAGTCTTAACAACACCATCACTTTATAAACAGCATAACATAAAATAATGACTTGAGCAAGATTTTCCCAAAATCAGCTTAACAATTTTAGAGGAATCGGGGCCTTGTTCTTTAAAACGGAAAACCAGAAATAAAATGTACCACAAATCCATAAGCCCAGTTCAAGGATACTCTTTTATTCTGGGTTTGCTTTGATTTAAAGACAGGCTAATGTAACATGTCCTTTGATTTCAAGAACAAATGCAGGAACCTGGACTAGCCTTGTCAAATGAGCTTCCGGGCTACCTTGGTCAAATAAGCCTACGGGCAAGCTTTGTCAAATTAGTAATTTAATGACCGGAAAATATCGGCCCTGTGTGCCTTTTGGTGGACACTCCAGCAGACCGATTTTACTGGGAAGATAAGCACAAAGAAAGCAAAATGGTGGGCAATATTGATAATGAATAAGGTCACAACTACCACATACATGTAATACAACCCCAGCAAAACCACTTAAAACAGTGAGAGTCGTGCACTGAAACCAATACTTGAGAGTTGTTAGCCTGCTAACAAGCATTGCATCCTATCGCTAAAATTTCACCTAATAATACTCTACTTAGCATCAGTAGAGAATCCCTGACCATAACCAAATCACTGCTCTGTTTCCATATTCCCGCAGAATCAATAAAACTCTTCTTCTCTACCCCCCCCCCCCCCCCCCCCCNTAACAACTCATTGCCTTGAATCAATAATGGCAATGGTGTGATGAAAGACCTGGGAAAAAATATGGTATCTGTCAACTAATCTGTCTTCACAGTTGGTTGTCATTATAGTTCTAGTCTTGACTTTGGTATATAAATGGTAGTGTTAGGAAATTCGATATTTCTTTATTGTAGGGGAAAAGATATTCATTTTCACGAAATTTTGGACAAGAAAAACATTCCATATATTTACAAAATCCAGTTAAGAGGGAATCAAATGGCATAATATAAATAATCACAGGTAAACTTAAGAGGGATGTCCCTTGCCTGTGCTAGGTTAAAATGCTGGTTGGCAAGTGCTTTTTCAAAGTAGAAGTCAATTTTCCAAGTAGCATTTCTCTGGATTTTTTGTTTCAATTACCGGTAATTATCTCCTGTGAGATAATATCACAGTTTATTAGTTGCATGTAAAAATGATTTTGATTGGCGATATGCATTTTATCAGCCAATCAAACTGCAATCTGTTGGCCATGTGTCCAACATGGCAAAAGTTATGCTGTAGATTATTACCAGAACAAATCACCAGAAAACATATTTGCGAATTGTTTCTGTAGATTGCTTGAAGCATTATTTAGTTAAACACATTTCATTGTTTGCTACATAACATCTTGAAATGCATATGTTGGTTTATAATGAGATCAATCTAACATGCTCATTAAGATTGGGCAACCTTTCTGCACTGGCACAAGTGGAAGTCAAATCCTTAAGTTAACCACTGAATATGCACTACATAGGTTTTAATAGATTTAAAGAATATTCAAACTTTACCATTAAAAATGCCTGAGCATATTATTTGCATTATTGTATGCAACAAACTGTATTGTAAGTACCTAAATGCAATGTGTAACAAGTTCTATGCATAAGCAACCATTTGTTGAACACATTTTGCTGACTTTACAAAATGCGCAAAGATTTTTACCTTGATATTTCCTATTAAAATTTTCAGCTTGAGCGAATTCTGAATAGAGTTACAACGCTCACGAATGGCTGCATTGATATCATGTTACACTGACAATTGAGGCAAAACTAGGTGACATGTGACCCAAAACAGTCTACCTATTTTTAATGTTTGGTTTACATGTAAACAAACACAGTCTGTTTATAAGAGCACAAGGACATTTTTTATTAAGATAGGACGTTAACCTTTATGTTGTCATTGATTTCTAACATTGTTTGTTAAAAATCAAACAAATGTAGTAAAGATGAAATAATAATACAGCGGCTAAAATGTAAAAGCCATGAGGTCATATTTATTATTTTGCAACACTAATAATAACATAACTGTATTGAATTTTAAACAATTTGTGTAGTTATGTATTTAATGAGAAACCATCTACAGATGAGTGATGTTTGGTCCCCTGAGTTACATTCACATGTATGCAATTAGGTGAATATAAAAATAAATGCTGAATGCATACTTACTGAATATCATTGTAAATTTGACCAGGTTTTACCTGAAAACAGAAAACAAACACAGTAAGAAGTGCATGTGTATTTCCTTAGGGTATCACTTGAAAATATTGTTTAAAATGGTTTTTGTCACGCAACTTAAATCCAATATTTTTGCTGTTCAAATTTAAACATACCAGTATTTTTTTATGATACTTTCAAAATATGCACACTTAAAATATAGCCATGATTTTGAGTTTCCAAATGTTCATAGCAACTGATGATTGATGTCCTTGGAACATGCAGAAAATTATAAAGAAATCATTCAAGTAATTTTAGTACCAGTGTAACAATATCTTTGATATCTTTTAAAATAATGCCACATGTATTCAAACAATTTATTTGAAGAGAACTGTAAGAATTCCCATTCTCAAATAAAGTATTTCAAGCAAAACCAGAGCACTGAAGTTAACGAGGAAAATATCAAATAAAGTCATATCATTAACCTTCAATCAAAAAGCAAATTCGTGGAATTGATATTCCCGCCACATAAATGTTATTTATGGATGGGTGCAAATCCCTTGATATACGGTATAATCCTTACGCACACACAATAATAAAGTGTAGGGTAATTGTTGTTATGCATTGCAATTCTCCTCATTGATATGTATACACCATGAAGTTTCATGTTGAAATATTGAAGTGTATCTGAGACATAGCCCTGAAAAGTTACATCATACAAAAACAACAAAGGACAATTATTCTCATTTAAGAAAGTGTAGGGTTATGGTTCTTGTGCATGGCACTTCTCCCCCATTGACTTCTACACACCCATGAAGTTTCAGGTTGAAATCGTGTATGATATCTGAGATATAGCCCTGAAAAGTTACATCATACAAAAAAACAACAAAGGGCAATTGCTCTTATTTAAGAAAGTGTTGGGTTCTGGTTCTTGTGCATGGCACTTCTCCTATAGATTGATATCTATACACCCATGAAGTTTCATGTTGATATCTTGTAAAGTTTTGAGATATAGCCCTGAAAAGTTTGTGACAGACAGACAGACTGACAGACGGACGGACAACGCCAATTCTATAACCTTCCCCCTTTGTCGGAGAATAATAAAAATCAAGGTCTAGTGCATCAACATAGTGGACAAAATAAATCAATAAGCAAGCCATTAAAACATACAGTAAGTTGAGTGTGTACATAATTTTCCTAGTTTACCATGAGTATGACTATGAAAGGACAAATGAACAGTTGACACAATTATATATACATATATATGCCTTACTGATAAGTTGCAAATATCTTTTTTTTAATGACAAGTAAAATGAGTTCTTATCACCCCTATTCAATTATCAATACTGCAGCTATGCAACTTTATGCCAATGCATAATCTAATCATCAGAAGACAACATGGCTTATCACCACAATGCGCAATGCAGGCTGATAGGTTGGATTGTTTATCAACCACGATAAATTATACTAGTTTAACATATCAGCAATATTTGATTGAAGGCTTCACTTCTGTTTGAAGATAATAATGACAGATAAGTCATATATACAGGATATCCTCTTCCCTAGTTGTTAACTGTGATAACTACAACTTTCTGCTGTGTTTCTTATGTTCTAAGTATTCTGTCTAATGCTTATGTTCAACAATAAATAAACAGTTGTTAATTATGGAAACTAAGTCAAAAATAAAATTACGAATTGTTAAAATTTTGAAAAAAAAATGCATGAATTTTGTGTTTCTAATTATACATTGCAAAAATGCATATAATTATTTATTCAGTCAATAATATTTTCTCTTAATGAAAATGTCCTAATAAATTATAATAAAAGATCTGTTTATAAATAAATTATGCTAACCTTAGGCTTACAATTTACATAACCAAACGTAAAAACATGTAGTGTGTAATGCACATCACAATAGACAGTACTTAACATGTAAATAACTTTCTAAAAAATATATTTTAACAGCTTGACAGATCATGAAACACTAGATACTGAGTAACCATCAAATATGTGAACGGCACAAAATAAAAATTATCAAATTAAATGGCCTTAGGCATTGCCCACATGTCAAAATAATATAATTAAATATTGACAAATTGATACTTCATAATGATACTTGAACTAAATAATTATACTTTATTAAACCATCTGACAATATTAGTTTTTGCATTTGCCTGAATATTGTCATAATGTCAGTCATAGTTTTCATAATCTTAGAAATATAATATAAAAAAATAATGTGAGGAAATACTTATAACAGATTCATTAACAAAGATCAGTAAAAATTAACTGTGTGTTAACACTAAAAAATAAAATATGACAAATTAAAATAAATCATTTCAGTAAATTGTGTTGATTAAATCTTATAAACCATTAGAAAAATAAAATAATTTCTTATATTTACTTCTATTTACAAATACAATAATATAATTCTTGTTAAAGTTATTGATTTAACAAGTTTCAATAAACATTAGTTGTATTTGAATACATATAACATTATGCAAGAAGCAGTATTTTTTAAATTGTACATTCACACTTATTTCATATGTATCAAATGTGTGCTATTGATGTGATGAGAAGACTTTACCAATTTTCACATAACAACCACTTTCCCAATTGATTTACCGTAATTACTCTATGTTTTCGGACACTAAGTTTTCGGACACCCCTTTTTTAAGCAAAAATAATTATTTTTCGTGACTCTTAATTTTCGGACATTTAGGTTTTCGTCCATAATTAATGACTCTTAAGTTTTCGGACAGTATATTAAACAGCGCTATTTTACCAAATTTCGGGTCTGTTTTGCATATCTGATGACACTTCGATCATGGGATTTTATAACCGGATTACGTCATAAAACCTTGAAGATGCATGCCTGAGGGCAATGGACCATAACATTTGCGTTATTGGGTAAATAACCTTGTAAACAGGTATTAAACAATGGTTTCGCCTGAAAATCAGATTAAAGAAATCAGTAATTAAATGTTAAAAGCCATAATGGAACAATGGAATAATGTGAATTAATGTCAATTATGATAATCTTAAACAACTTTTTTTTGAAAATTAGCATATGACAATGACCGAGGGTAAACTAATGCCAATTAACAATTCAATTATCTACCGCAATGGTACTACCCTTCTCAGTATGATAACTGTGACAAATACTAAACGCTCCAAAGTGTGATGCACCCTATTGCAAGTTTTACGAACAATGGAAGATGTTAGACAACAACTATCGGACATGAACAAACAAAGAGTTAATAGTTTGCTTGTTTATTGCGTTAATAACAGGTTCATACTAGCGAGTATCGGTTCATCACATGCTCATCTTTGAACTCGTTGGTCAAAGTACAACCTTGTAGTAACTTTTTTTTTTAAATAAGATTAGCATTTGAAATTTTTGAAATGCAGTGCAAACATATATAAATGTCATTTATACTATACGGCGTGGTATTTTACAAGCATGTGCGTTTACGGTAGTTGTTTATACAATCAACGCTATTTTCGGACACTTCAATTTTTCGACTCTAAATTTTCGGACACCCAGGGGTTTTTTACCTAAATAACAGACGCCGAATATCGGCGTCTTCCCCCACCAAACTAGACTGGTTTTTTCCCCTTTCAAGACCAAAAAAAATCCCTCTAAAAAAAAAAAAAAAGAAAGATGTGTCACATGATTATAATATCTCAATTCTATTTCAAGTTAATCTTGTCAACGTAATAAATTATGAAAAAAACCAATGAATATAGTGCAGACATGTACAAATGTATTGTAATAATGAGAGAGTAAGTAAACAAATCCCCCAAAAAGGGAAACGCCGCGAAAATTCCCACGCGCACAATTTTTACCGAAAAGTGGAAAATCCCGCGTAAAATTTCCCCCACATAAGGGCTAAAGGCCCCTTCCCCCACAACCCAAAAAAAAACCTGGACACCTGTATTTTGTGAATGTTTTTCATATATAAGTTTTCGGACACGAAAAAATATATTATTTTTAAGTGTCCGAAAACATAGAGTAATTACGGTAAGTACTATGATTTATCGTATATAATTAATACTGTTTGTTTGATATCTGTGTAATTCTCATACATAAGCTCACATGTTATTACAAAATGTCATTGTTTTGTAACCTGTGAAAACGAATAAAGTTCTGTTCTGTTCTGTCCTGCAATATAAATGTTCAAGTTTAATCACTTGTCTGATTTGCAGAATATAGGTTACAAATAAACAATACTCACTTCAATTGGAATTCCAGAATTAACATCACCAACAATATAGGTTAAGTGTTTGTCTGTCTGAATGAAAGCTGAAACAAAATGGAAGAATTATGATAAGTAAAGGAAAACAAGTGGAAACAACATGTTTGACAATTCCATTAATTTTATAGACATGTAAGATGACTTCAGCCAAAAAAAACATAAGACATAGTATCCACCTAGTCTGGTTCTGATCACAGTAGCACATTTATAAGCTCTAGCAGCTTTGCATATTAACATATATTACCGGTAATGTGATAAGATAACATTCAACTCCTTTCACTACTGTTGGGGATGAGAAAAACTGGAAGTTATGACATGTGAATGGTGTACAAAAATACTACCTGAATGGTAAAATAATAAATTATGTAGGGAGTCTGAACATATTAATTTATTACAAAACATTTTATTTTAAGGAACCATTATAACTTGATTAAACAAAATTAAGAACAATTATAACTTGATTAAAAATAACATAATTGCACAAAATTGCATATTGCATATATATATACATGTATAGCATACATAATTTGCGCAATATCAAGACAACTTCACTTGAACACAGTCATTTAGATAACTTTCAATTCCAAGCTTTTACCTAAATTGCATTAATGAAATTATTTTGAATACTGAGTTGAAGTGACATTGTAGTCTTCAAAAATAAAAAATAAATCCTCATGAAATGAAACTGTGTCCATGCTGCGCATAGACACAGTTTAAAAAATTAAATACAGTAAAAATCATAAAAATACAATCACTGTTAAAGAAAGACATGGAAAATTGCTAATTAAGCTTGAATTATAGATAATATATAACAAAAATAAATGTACACATGTAGATCATGAAATGAATAGTTTTGTTTGAGAAAATCACCAAAATGATGTCCATTCCCAGTTTGATGTCTTATTCCCAATTCACATAATACAGTGTTTAGAGATAATTAGTCTAGAAATACTGGTCAAGAGTTTTAAATTTATAATATCCATTTTACTGATATTTTTTTTTTATTTCAGTGTGTTTTGGGGTCAAATTTGGGGCTGTAATTCAGCCCCATTCCCAATTTCAAAAAGTATGTTTCCCAAAAGACTGCATAAAATTCACAATTGAAGGTTTCATTTTATTTATTACATAAATTGCAGCATTTATTTAATTTCCCTATGCAGCTCTATCGGCTGAACCTAAGTTGAAACACTTATTCTCAATGTTAAGTATTTGTTAGCAAAACATAAATTACATCAATAACCTAAGTTTAGGTAAACAACATGATTTTTCCCAATCCAAAGTCCTATTCCCAAAATGGTGCAAAAATACAGTTACTGACTGTGTAATAAAAGTTTTGTCACCAATCAATAATTCAAAATGTATGCCAACAATTTTTAAGGTTTATAAACTGTGTTCGTGGATAATGATCAAGTCACAGTCAACTAAGATTGTTTATATGGCTGTATGATATCTAGTTCTGGCTACCATAACTTTAAATGTCGCTTTTTTTATGATTTTTGACTGGCGCGACTTTATAGTTATGGACCAACCCCATAAGGTAAGTCAACCAGAAATTCCTGAAAAGTTGACAGCTAACAAAGACCAGTCCAAAACAGCTTTGAAATGCAGTTATTTGCTAAAATCAACCACTTGATTGAAAAGATTGACATTTTTCACATAAAACTGATATATTCTTTCACAAAATACTACCTTAAATATAGAAATTTTTCTTTTCTTCTCTAATATATTGAGAACAACAACGATGCGACAGACATCTTTTAAATGAGAATCTCCAGAGATTTCACGGTCATACAACGTTTTTTTCTATTTTTAGTAACATGCCATGTGCTCAAGTGCCTTCAATTCAGAATGACATTTCCCGATATTTTAAATTATTCTTGCTTGTTTTATAAAAAAATTGTAGTGTAAATACAAACTCAAAGTAAAACTTATTTAAACTTACCTGATTCACTTTGAAATAAGACTTTTAATCCACCAGACGTAAGTTGTTTATCACAAATAATCGATTTCAGAAAACGAAAGTAATGTTTACAATTTTAGCAAAAAATGTCAAGGTCGATCCGAAAGTATCCAAATGAAAACTCGTCACGTGACAAAACGACAATGGCGTAAAAATTGTGAATTTCATGCTGATGAGAGTTATTTTCATCAATTGTAAGATGCATTTGAAATATTTGAACCTTAAAATATGCCCCGATGCAGTAATTTATGTTTATTCACCAATATATGTAGAAATGTTTCCAAGAAAATGAACTGTCTTTGATTTATAGCGTGACATAAATATGTTACGACTCTGGTTGACTTTCGATACGGGGTTCGCTTCAGCGTACAGGTCTGTCAAGACTATATAAACTGTTCGCTGAAGTTTCTTTAGCTATATGATATCATGACTTGGTGATGAAATCAATTTAATAAGAAGTGTAAGCAAAAGTAAACAAATAAATCTAGATTCTACACACATATTTTTACAAATTCGAAAATTCAACTCACTTTAAACCAAATAAAACTAATCAAAACATCAATATGTAACTAGTGTTATAGAAATCCATAGCTCATTAGCTGATGTTGGTGTAGTCATGCAACGAAATAAAATTAAATGTTGACCTACTTAGCGTGTAAAACACCATCACCTGGAAAATGAAAATAGCTGTGATAGCCCGTTAAAATAATATACAAAAATATATTCTCACCTTGGTTGTAACTCTCAACTGTTTCTAAGGTGTGACATATTTGACACACAGTTTGAAACAGTATGAATAAAACAGTAAAATATTTTGACATTTCTTTTCTAATCCGCGCCATGCTGTGTATTGTATTGTATTTACACTAACACTAAAATATAAATTGATTCAACAGTAGAAAATAATCATTTAATTATCATTTATAACTATTTAAAGGCAATTCACGCATAACAGTGTTTACGTCAAAGTACGTTTTAATAATTATGTTGACAGGTAGTTATTAAAAAAGTATATGCGAAACTAACGCTGGATGAAAGTTAAGATAAAACGACTATTTTGATTGGTTGATGTTTGTAAGCTTTTTTATATTTTTACTTTATAAGTAGTATTTTCAATATGCATCTTAAAATTTCACACTTTTCTTAGTATTGTATTACATTGTATGCCTATAATCATTTCTATTACTAACAGAATTGTTTAAACATACACAAAATTAATAACTTTCTATTACACATCGTAATAAGTCGTTGTCAAGGAAATCTAACCAATCAGAATCCGCCATGTATGGGCTACTGAAACAGGTAAGTGATGAAATATTTTTATGTTGTAACTATTGCAGACGAAGGAAGTTCAATATTGTTTAGTTTTCTTGTTTTACGTACTATTTTGTTGAGTTAATGTAAGTATCATTTATAAAAGGCAATAACATGTAGCAGACTTAGTGTAAAAGACTTTAAACACAAAGTTGAACTTCTGTATTCACAAGATAACAAGACTACACTATAGGTTTCAGTCCAAGTTCTTTACTTTAATAAAACTTCAGGAGGCTAAGCCTTACTCTGGTCATAAATATTGTTTAGACAACTGTTGACCATAATAATTGTTTGTTCAGGAAAGCAATCTTACTCAGGTTTTGATTAATTAACATCCAATTAAATATTGGAGAGAAAATTTCCCGCCAGTGGACCCAAATAAATACAGACTGAGTCAAGTAACCAATACCGGATCATTACCCACAGGGGTGGCGAAATATGCAACGTAACTATCTGGCTATGCTCGAATTTGTATGAAGTAGACATGAAAAAAAACTGATGCTAGAATTTAGCGAACATTTGGTTCGGAATGAACGAACAAACGAGTCTGTACACTGTCTAACAGTCGACCGAATGTTGAAAATGCGGCATGCTCCGGGTCTCTTATAGAATAAGGGAGATCACTGCGCAGGAGAGTGCCCCTATTTTAGCTTGATTGCTCCGCAAATAGCACTGACAATGTAATCGCATGTCAACATTGGGTTTTGTAAAACTTAATTAGGGCTTTAATAAAATGTATTTTTTTGTATTCCTCGACCCGACTGGTTGTCCACAGACAACTTGAAAAAAATCAGTTGCCCAGATAAGCAAATGTACGACTCGGGCAACTCGGACATTTGATTTCGCCACCACTGACCCATGATGTTCAAGACTGCGTACACTATAAATAGTTGACATTTTTAAACGATATTTTGCACTCAGCAACTTCAAGGCCTGTTCTTTTAAACGCATTGATTGAGTAATAATCGGAGCTACTCTTTGTCAAACATTTCAGTATGTTTTGCTGACATGTATATACTACTTTGTTGACTTCCGTCTCGTTTCCAAATCGAGGTTGAACATTTTTCACGGCCACATGCTATAACTCTGTGAAAGTCTGTTGGATGTAAGAAAATTACACATTAATTTATAGGTCATTTAGTAGTCTTTCTGCCTGCAAAAGTCCATTTCAGTTTTGATTCGTGTTTAAGGTTTTGCAACACCTTAAATGAAATGAAGGCAATCACCTGGCTTTAGCCCACAACGGCCAGTATATTTCACTCAGAAAGCTTTTTAATGTCCCCCAGTATAGTGTTTTTGCCCTGTCTGTTTGTTGGTTTGTTTGTTTGTTTGCACAAACTTTAACATTGGCCATAACTTTTGCAATATCGAAGATAGCAACTTGATATTTGGCATGCATGTGTATCTCATGGAGCTGCACATTTTGAGCGGTGAAAGGTCAAGGTCATCCTTCAAGGTCAAAGGTCAAATATATGGGTCAAAATCGCTCAAAAGGGGACAAAGTGTTTCACAAACACATCACTTGTTTACCTGACTGTACAGCGGTCACAAGGCAATCATTTTGAGGTGCGAAAAGTATGCACTCAAAGCGCATAGCACTCATAGCGTGGTTTTCTCTTACCTTATAATATATTTTAATGATTCTTGTATTGTCTGATTTTAACTTATTTAATAACTTCCATATGTAAACATTGTTGTTGTTAAATCTCAAACTGATCTAAATGTTATGTTTATTGCTAATTTGCTTTCAGATTCCTCTGGAAACTTCAAATGTTAGGTGAACTATGGACGGGGCTTCTAGCCTGTTTATACTCCTATCTGAGACCAATGTTTAAATGGGTATTGAGATGGGCCACTGGGAAGTGTGAGTTGCTACGCCTGTCATGTCAACATTCACCGGGGGCTTTAAGGACCAAGAGCATAGGTATATTGGAGCTAAGTTCTGGGAAAACGGAGCGTAATGCATGTGCATAAAGTGTTGTTCCAGATTAGCCTGTGCTGTCCGCTAAAGCTAATCAGGGATGACACTTTCCGCCTTAACTTGATTGTCACTTCGAAGTGGCTTCCTTTAAACAAAAGATACCATGAAAGCCGAAAGTGTCGTATCTGATGAGGCCTGTGCGGACTGCACAGGCTAAACTGGGACAACACTTAAAGCACATGCATTTAGCCCCTTTTTCCCCAGAGCACGGCTCATTTAATAACAGGGCTTGCATTAACGTTTGAAAACTAAAAGTCTCAACTTCCTGGCCTCTGAATTAAAAAAAAAAATTGTCCATAATATTTTGGAAGTTTTTAAAGTATATTTGACACAAATCATTAGCTTATTATAATTAGAAAGAAGTATAAATTTAATTTTTTTTTTAAGGAAAGTACTTCTTCAGATAGAGTTCATATGAATACTATTGATTCTCCTAAATTAGTCCTTTTACTAGTTCACCATTCATAGCTGCAATTTTGGAAAAAAAATGTGGATTAAATTTCTTACAAGCTTGCTTTATGCAAGCTCTGTATATTTATTCAAACCATATTTATTTTATTTCACTTTACTTTTGAAGTTCTTTCACAGTTCTTTAATTTTGCGCAACAACTGTGAATTGTTGACCATCATAATTATTATTGTCTGTTTCTAAATATTACAAAGTCATTATTCACTCAACATATGTACAAGTTTTGTCTTGTTTTAAGCATCTAAGAATATTGTTTGCTGCAAGTGAATTATTATTAAAAATAGTAATTTATTGCATACAATAGTGAATTAATGTTTTCATTTCAGAATATAGTTTAAAGCATTCCAGAAATGGCCAGATTAATCGGTTAGTGAAAGAAGCAGACACTAACATCGAGGCAGCTGTGGTTTTAGTCATGAAGACCAAATACATTTTCCCAGAGGTTCATTCTAGGTAGGAGACTAACCCTTTGAGTGCTGGAACCGGATTTTGAAGGTTTTTGCAAACAGTTTGGATCCAGATGAGACGCCACAGAACGTGGCGTCTCATCAGGATCCAAACTGTTTGCTATTCTGATAGTATTCTTTGAAAAAAATCGAAGAAAATGCTAATTTTAGAAATTCAGCGGACGATATTTTAGCAGACGACAAATTTCCCAGCATGCAAAGGGCTAAGACATTTGAGCCTTGTTCTTGGAAAACTGGGCATAATGCATGTGCAATCTGTACAGGCTAATCTGGGACGACACTTTCTGTTTTTATGCAATTTTTTGGTAAAAGGAAGTCTTTTCTATGTAAAAAAAATCCAGTTTAGGCAAATAGTGTTTCCCTGATAAGCCTGTTCGGACTGCACAGGCTAATTTCGGACCACTTTTAAGGAACATGCATTTAGCACAGTTTTACCAAACTTATTTGTAGAAGCCAAATTGTTTTTGATCCCCCTAAAAATATTTGTATACGGGTACCTGGCTGTTTTACACTTGTCGACACTTTAATGATATTTTTGCTTAAAGAAAGTCTCTTCTTAGCTAAAATCTAGTTAAGGCGGAAAGTGTCTTCCCTAATTAGCCTGTGTGGACACTTTACACACATGTGTTAAATCACCTTTTCCCAGAGCTCATATGTTAAGTGCATTTATTGATTCAGATAGAATATTCGACTTGGTGAATGCGGAAACTCGACTTTGGTTGTTTGCAGTCACTGATGGCAGACACTATGCAGAAACAGTTTTTAAATACCTTGATTTGTGGTCCATAGTAAGGGTCTTGCATCCACCTTTGTGCCTTCAACCTGCCAACAAGTCATGAGTGGTTGAATTGTTGGTGTTTCAGTTTTTTGATTAAATTACTTTAAAAGTGTCACAGATGAGTTGTCATAAAAACATTTTAACATAACCAGATGTTTAATTAGTTAGATGATTTAATTTTGTTATTTCAGATTTGAGGCAATATTCAGGCAATGTTTAGTACAAATAAATGGGTATGTTAAACTGCAACAAGCTGTTGAAGAATTGAGACTGATGAAATATTCAAATGAAAATGCAGACCATGAAAAAAAACTTATGAAGGTATGAATCTTTATAGAGCTTTATGTTCAAACTTCAGTAAGACATATTTTCAGTGTTGTAAATTTTAGGTCAGAAGTTGGAAAATAAATTAAAGCATTAAAAACTAGTTGCAAAACATTGCTTTTTTCTTGTTTAAAGCTTGGAAGCATCATAACCTGAAAATGAAATTGTTGCATGAATAAACATGTATTACAAATGCATTATGATGTATATATTAGTTTCTATAACTGTATTGAGCCACTTTGATTAAGCTTTGAAATTGTTGTGTTAATACTCTTGATGAATGCCAGGTCAATGTGTCTTACCTCTACTAGGCACCTATCACCTTGTTATTCAATTAGTAGTTACAACCCCTGCAATCTAGTAATGGATAGCCCAACCAAGAATCCCCCCTTTTTTTTAGGTCCCTTCACCATTAAAAAGACAAATAGATGAGCGGTCTGCACCCTCTAGGCTGTGCTCTTGTTCCTTGTGGTATGAAATTTTTCATTTCTATGAAACATGATTATTTTTGTACTAAAGGTTTTTCCTGGTCCCTGGCTCTGTCTGTCCGTACAAAGCTGGATCTTGCAATAACTCAAAAAGTGCTTAAGCAAGATTGATGAAACTTCTAACTCAGATTGAGGGCTATATGAGGGGAATATGTACATTATTTCATTTTTTTGGTCAGAAAAATGGTGGTTGGTGTGAATATGGAATTAATAAAAAACTAAAATCTGGATCATGCGATCACTCAAAATGTAATCAAGCTAGGTTGATGAAACTTGGTTTGTGGAAAGAGGGCTAGATGGGGAAACTGTGTTTTTTTTAGTTTTTCGTCAGACAGTTGTGGTTGCTATGGGTAAAGTTGCAATGGTTACAGAAATAATTCAAAACTAAAATCTGGATCCTCTGATAGTTCAACAAGTATGTCAGCTTAATTGTTACTTGTAGGTTGATAAAACCTGGTACATGTATGTGATAGAGGTCTTTATGGAGAATGTGCATGTTTTGTCGGTCTGTCTGTCTTAAAATCTGAATTCCGCAATTACTCAAAATCACTTAAAGCTAGGTTGAAAAACTCAGTATGTGGATAGAGGGCCATATGCTGAATATGCACATTATTTCCGTTGTTTTTTTTTGTCAGCCCTAAATTGTTGATGCTCTGGTTACAGAAGTTAGGGAAAACTAAAATCTGGATCCTATGGCAATTCAAAAAGTACTGAAGTCAGGTTGATGAAACCTAGTATTCACATAGAGGGCCATATGGGGAATATGCATGTTATTTCAGTTTTTTTGGCAAAAAAAAAGGTTTCCATGGTTACAGAAATAAGCTATAACTTAGATCTGGATTCTGCAAAAGCTAGAACACTTCAGCAAGATTGATGAAGCTCGCTATGTGGATAGAGGGCTATAATGATAACATAATGATAATATGTACGTTATTTCTGTATTTTTCATCAGACAAAAATTGCGGTTTCGATGGATATAATAGTATAATTAATATATATATATATATCTTAATAATATAATAAGAACTAATTGACAACTGAAATCTGCATCCTGCCATAACTAAAAAGTACTTCAGCTAGGTTAAGTAAACTGATCGAGATCCTGTTCTTATTTCAACAACATTAATATGGTAGGGGACTGCTGTTTCGTCTGTAACAAAGTTCTTGTTAAAATGTAGGGTAAGGTGGTGGGGGAGGGGGGAAGCTCCCCCCTCCCCCACCACCCTACCCTCCCACAGGGGGGGGGGGGGGTNAAACAAATAACCACTTTAGTATCACAGCAGCTATCTGCTTATTGTTCACATTGTCAGATAGGCCATTGAAGTCCTTACCCCATACTTCCATTGCAGTTATGGGGCTTGCTAGAGGAAGACGAGAAGTTGACCTCCCGGGTGAGCTCTCAGTGGAAGACACTTGGTTTCCAAGGAGACGACCCTATGACAGACTTCCGTGGTATGGGTATCCTGGGACTGGATCAGTTAATGTAAGAAACAGGCTCTCCAGTTTTGTCAAATATTCTTGAGATAAGCTCATTTGTTTCATTGGTCAAGAGTATTGCCAAGAATATTTTTTTATGTTTATATAACAAAATATTTCGTTCTGTTATTACTTCAACAATTTAAGTAAAGACATTATCAACCTTTTATACCTGTAGAGTATTACATGGGCTGTCTATTGTGAATGTGCAAAGCTTAAACCAATACTGTTATACAATCAGACTCTGTATTATATAACATTGTTGTAAAGAAATCCGGCGTCCGTCCTGCGTGCGTGCATGCGTGCGTCAACAATTTGTTTGTGTAGACAGTAGAGGTCACAGTTTTCATCCAATCTTTATGAAATTTGGTAAGAATGTTTATCTTGATGAAATCTGGGTTGGGATTGTATTTGGGTCATCTGGGGTCAAAAACTAGGTCACTAGGTCAAATAATAGAAAAAACTTGTGTAGACAATAGAGGTCACAGTTTTCATCCAATCTTTATGAAATATGGTCAGAATGTTTATCTTGATGAAATCTGGATTGGGATTNTTTCCACACATATCTGGCCGCCAGCGAACAAACCACAAACGAAGATGTGAGTGGTTGCTGTTGTCACAAATTTGAGAGTCGATTGCGAAACTCTTGTATCTGCGGAACAGTTGAGTGCTGTCTGAGAAAACTGGGCTTAATGCAGGTGCGTAAAGTGTCGTCCTGGTTAGCCAGTGCAGTCTGCACAGGCTTATCAGGGACGGCACTTTGGCTATTAGGGATTTTTTGTTTAAAGAAAGTCTCTTCTTAGCAAACATCCAGTTTAGTCGGAAAGTGTTGTCCCTGATTAGCCTGTGCGGACTGCACAGGCTAATCTGGGACAAAAGTTAACGCACATCCATTAAACCCCATTCACCGAGCAAGGCTCAAATATAACATTTTGGTTTGCTATGTCCCAGGTGTTCCTTTGCCATTGTTGGTATCAACATGACTGAGCTGGTGTACACATTACTGAAGAAGGGCCACCTTAAAACCCACTTCTACAACTGCAGTCAGTCACCGTCCAGCCTGCAGGACTACCATGAAGTCTACTGTAAGTTTGAGACAACTAATACAATGCTTTTTCACTAATATTTTTAGCCTAAGCTAATTCAGTTGGTAGAGCTCATTTTTAAAGGTACAAAAGGTGCAAAATTCATTCATAACTAAAACTATCATACTCTTAGAAAAGACGGTTGAAGTTATTTTGAAGGTTAAAAAAATGCACATTTAAAATTAAAATGTTCCCAAAAATGAATGTTTTTCCCCCAAAATGTATCGTTACATAAATGTATTGTACAATGTTTAGTAAGATGGACCCCAGGACTGCAATAGTTCATGAGTTCTCTATTGGTCTGGCAACATACGAGTCTCGCTCTGTGAAAAGGGGGTTTAAAGCATGTCCGTAAACTATTGTCCCAGATTAGCCTGTGTAGTCAGTACAGGCTAATCAGGGAAGACACTTTCTGCCTAAACTGGATTATTGAAAAGAAGATGCTTTCTTTAAACGAAAAACATCATTTAAGTGGAAAGTGTCGTCTCTGATTAGCCTTTGCTGACTGCACAGGCTAATCTGGGACAACACTTTACGCACATGCATAAAAAAACCTTTTCACAGAGGGCGACTCATATCTTGTGTGTCTTTAAAAAAAATTGTCAGGGCCATGTCGCCCTTCCTTTATTAAAGTAGGACAGTTTTCTGTAACTGGTATATGTACTTGATACTGCTCTGTGGCTTAGATCTGTTAATATTACCCAGGAAAACTGTGAGTAGGTTAACTGACCCCCATTGTTTTACTGAAATACTGATAAACACTGCCTAAAATCAAAACAAAATAAACAAATGAGCTTCACTCTGTGAAGAGGTTTAGTGCCTGTGCGTAAAGTGTTGTCCCAGATTAGCCTGTGCAGTCTGCACATGCTAATCTGGGACGACACTTTCTGCTTTTATGGTATTTTCGTTTAAAGGAACTCTCTTCTTAGCGCAAATCCTGTTTAGGCGGAAAGTGTCGTCCCTGATTAGCCTGTGCGGACTGACTCAAATATAAGCAGTACATGGATGACAAGCAAAACCTGTGGTTCTTTAACAGGTTATGTATTCAATGAGTTTGACGCATTCTGGTTGTCAGAGAAACCAAAAGATGTCATGGAATTCGGGCGAATCCGAGAGAAATACCGGAAAAAGTTGTCCGCTCGACTCAAAGAAGAAAAGAACACAGTCCTTACTGCGAAGTTCCAACAGGCTTCAAGCTAATTTTGTGTTCCTGTGATAAACCATTCAAGAATTTTCTCGTCAAGTTGTTATTTTTACTTTCTGGTCATTTGTCTAAGCTGTTGATTATATTCTTTACTTTTAAGGTACATAAATACATGAACCTTTGAACATTGCAAGATCACATTGTTTTTTTTCAGATAACATATCTGTACATTTGAAAGTGCAATCTGAATTACTAATGATTGCATGTAGTCTTGTATCTACTGAAGTGTTAATTACTATTTTTCATTACAATAATATAAGCTTAAAAATTGAGTCGCATTTCCACAAGTCTAAATTTGTCACATGTATGTAGTTTTCCTGTGTTCTTAATTGAATTCATCAAGAAATTAGTTAAAACTTTAAGGGTTTCTTTCTTGATAAACAGAAATGAATAACTACACAGATGAATAACTACACAAATGAATAACTACACAAATGGAAATAACTACAAACAAATAACATTTATAACAAGTATAACCTATTATATTCAAAATTATTCATTGTTAAATACTTATATTTTCCTGTACAAGGGTTTGGAGAATCAGGGTTGTAGCGCTCACTAGTTAATTAATATGTTAAAATTTGATTGGTGTTTAATTTTGAAGTTATTGTTATTGTTTTGCTATATGTGTTGCGTTCTGAGAAAACTGGGCATAATGCATGTGCGTAAAGTGTTGTCCCAGATTAGCCTGTGCAGTCCGCACAGGCTAATCCGGAACGACACTTTCCGCCTAAACTGGATTTTCGCTAAGAATTGACATTATTTAAACAAAAAATTACATAAAAGTGGAAATTGTCGTCCCTGATTAGCCTGTTCGGACTGCACAGGCTAATCTGGGATGACAATTTACGCACAAGCATTATGCCCAGTTTTATCAGAATGCGATACATATGGCTGGTTCATGGCATAAATTTGTAACTATTTTTGCTTCACTTAAAAAACTATTTAGAGTAAATGTATCTGCTTTTAATGGGTAAAAGTGATAGGTCCAATGTATTTTTTGCCAGAAGTATTTTTTTTCATAATCATGAACTGTATCAATATGCTACAATATTGCTACTAAGCTAAACAGAGCATTTGCTTTTAAAAGGTAAAAGTAACAGATATTTTTTGCCAGAAGTATCGGACGCTTTTCTTCAAATGTATTTTTTGGTACGTTCTATGTTATTCCTTGCAATAGTGATTGATTATCTTTGTTGTGTGAGTCCTTTATGCAATAATGAGAAATCATTTTCATGAACCGTTTATACTTGTATATTTTACGTTACGCCTTGTTTGCAGAAGTGTTCAGGTATGTTTTGCCAACTCATGATTTTGCCAGAAGAATTGTAAACCATTTGTATGAATTGTATATGCTTCGAAATGCTAAAATACAGCTACATAGCTCAATAGCAAAACCGACACAATATCAGATTGCAGACATGTTCTATGGGAGTTTTACTTTCTGTAATTTATTGCATGTTTGTTTGTACCGAGCATTATTCATTGATAGTTTACAGTGAAATTTAATAAAATTTGATTATGCATTGTTGCCTTATGATAAAGAATGGACTTGTTTTTGTCTTCACTCCAAATAAAGCTAGTTTCATGTCACATTATCCATGAGATTACATGAGCCACATCATACACAAATGTGCATGCAGTTGGGCAGGCTAGTCTGGAGCTATGCTGGCCCCATATGGCATAAAACCCATTTTTGCATGATGCGGGTCACATATACACTATGCAAAGTATAGTGTTCTGAGAACTGGTATTAGTTGAGGTGTGTTTCAAGTCTCAGGCACATCTTGGGCATAACTGATTCTCAAATCCAAAGATACTGATACATTTTCTCATATATACCTCTGTAACACATTCTTGAAAATAAAATCACAAACTACTTTATGTCATGTTAAGAATATTTTTTTCCCAACTTAACGAGTGCCAAAGCTGGCCGAGTGTTTGTATTGACATTAAAGAGAAGCCTGGTTACTAGTTTGATATATAAACAGAAAATGCTTGAAGGAATTAAGGTTTCTTGTATTTGAAAGATCAATAGTGTGTGTATTGATGGCAGAAAATTGAAAGGTATGTGATAAAGCAATAAATGCAAAGTGACTTACTACATTTTCAAACAGAAACATTACACAGAGCAGTTTTTGAAAGGACGATCAAATTTACTACAGATTTTAAGAGTAAATTTGCGTATGAGACTATTGATATAAAATCATTTATGGTCATGAATGTACATGCATTTTAATATATTTTTGTGTGTTGTTACATTGAGAACCTTGCAAATCATTTACACATGTCCCAAAATTTACAGCACTCTGGAGTTAATTTGTGCAGAACAGTTATCCACTATTTATAGTTATTTAACAGGGAATTTTAATGTGGGCTGTATCTTGCAAAAATGGGTTTCATGTCATATGCGGCTACCGTAAATCCACCGCAACAGAGCAGTATGTTCAGATGTTAACCTGTAAGCTATATAGTCATGTAAGGTTTCATGGTCTTGTTAGCAAAAAGGGAAGCTCCTGAACAGACTGCGCAGGCTGGTCAGGAAGAACGCGTGTGGCAAATGGCATACAACCCATTTTTGCATGACGCGGCTTATGTTATATACAGGTCAATAACATAAACTGTCTAATCTAGCTCAATTCGTAAAACATTGGGCTACAAACACGTGGATTGCAGACTCGATTCCTGGCCTCGTCACAACTTGTCCCATGATAGGTCATGATATTATTTGTAAGGCCATTCACCCCCTAACTCTAATTCAAGTCTGGCAGTCATGAGTTTCTGGTATATGTGCATTTAATAGTGGTGTACCAGCTTACTCAGGAGAAGTGTGAGAAGATAAACTGACCGCCATAATAATCAAATATTGTTAAAAACAGCAAAAAAACAACACCAAAGTGAATGAACACCATAAACCAGTTACAAATGAATTCTGTAAAGCTTAATGATTATATTTTTTTATACATTAATCCTCTGTACTGTTTGCCCACACGTTTCACAACCTTAACAGTACTTAAGTGGGATACTCTTTTATTTATTTTACCAAATTTTCCAGTTCATAAACTATGCATTCATCATAACGATATATATCAATATTTATGTAGAGTTTACATTGTAAAAATTGGGTATTTAGATTATTTTTTACAGATAAGTCATTGATAACAAAACGAGGTCACATGCAAACTTCATGGTCATTTATTGCACCTTCAGTTTAGTTCTTTCTGGCTTTAACAAGGTGGTGTACATAATAAACACAAGCAATAATACATAAAAACACAAGAATTTTGTATCCATCAATTTTGGATAACTACAACAATAAATATTAATCCACACAAGGTACAAGGAATAGTGATAGACAAACACACAATAGTTAGGACCGACAATTGAATAAAACATTTTTCCGAATATAACAAACAACTATGTGTATTTTGTTCTGAATATACATAACATAAAATTGATCTTTTTTTTCGCTTGATTGAATCACCAATGCCTTTGAAATAATGGTGATCAACTGTATCGTAATTGCTTATGAATAATAAAGAAGTATGTTGAAACCAGACATGTTGACAAAGAACAGTCAATCAATGAGTACCAAAGAATTATTGATCTTTATCATACAAATAGTTTTTTTGTTTTGAATGTCTAGATTTAAGTACAGATATATGTCCTTAGACATTACAGACACAACAATCTTGGACACAGTTTATCATTAACAGTTTTATTTTGTGCACAAAGCATGATCCAAGATGTTTTCAAAGGTAATCCTAAAGATTGTTAAAAAAGAGAGTATATTTTCTCTGTTCAAAGATAATAACAGAACATAGCACATTTTCACTTTTAAAAATTGTAATAGAACATAGCACATTTTCACATTTCAAATATAATTACACACATAGCAAAATTCAAAAGAAAAGCAAATAATCAGTGCAAACACAGATTTTGAAATATATATTTTCATTTTTTAAAGAAACAAGAGCTGTGTTTGTCAGAAACACAATGCCCCCTACTGGGCTTTGAAGCCATATATTTGACCTTTGACCTTGAAGGATGACCTTGTACTTTCACCACTCAAAATGTGCAGCTCCATGAGATACACATGCATGCCAAATATCAAGTTACTTTCTTCAATATTGCAAAAGTTATGACCAAGTTTAAAGTTTTGGGACAGAATGACAGACAGACAGGCCAAAAACAATATACCCCCCTTTTTTAAAAAGGGGGCATAAAAACATCATTTAAACAACAATTTCACAGTGACTACATAATTTTTGCAAACAAAATTCAAAAACAACCGTTTCAGTTTCGTTTATTATAAAATTACTTCATACCTAAACACCAGAAAACACAATAACAAACACTCAATGTAACAGACAGATCAACATCTGGTCCAAGTTTTTAAAACTGCTGATATTGAAATTCAAACAGACATAATTTAAAAATATTGGATAAATCCTCACAAACATAACCACTCTGTTAATAAAGTCATTAAAAACATTCAACCAAGGTTAACTTAAAAAAAATATACCATATGAAAGACTCAATAAAACTTCTCATGTGAGGATATTGTTAACCCTTTGAAAGCTGGAACCGGATTTTGAAGGCCTTTGCAAACAGTTTGGATCCAGATGAGACGCCACAGAACGTGGCGTCTCATCAGGATCCAAACTGTTTGCTATTCTGATAGTATTCTTAAAAAAAAAACGAAGAAAATGCTAATTTTAGAAATTCAGCAGAGGACAATTTAGCAGACGACAAATTTCCCAGCATGCAAAGGGTTAATGTACATGGTGTATCCTGAAACAAACATATGAGCCTCGAGAGGGTTTATTGCATGTGCATAAAGTATTGTCCCAGAATAGCCTGTGCAGTCCGCACGGTTTTCGCCTAAACAGGATTTTTGCTAAGAAAATACTTTCTTTAAACAAAAAATATCATAAAAGCGGAAAGTGTCGTCTCTGATAAGCCTGTCTGGACTGCATGTGTATCCATTATTCCGGCCCTCTTTATGAATACACCTATGAATTTTAAGTGAAAAGATTTTAAACACACGTTTGACATGTCAATCTTTAGTTAAATGTGTAATCTTGGATATAAAAACCAAAAACTATTGAATCCGCAATATTTTGCCAAATTACTGGCAAGATTTAGCTCCATGTAATCATGCACAATGTGTGCTTGTTCAACAAATAGTTTCTGAATGGAAATAAGGAACTTTTGTTCATGTTGTTATTAAACTATTTTTACATTTTTTTCACAAATAAGCGACTTTCAACATTTTTTTTAAACCTACCTATAAAACCTCTAAAAACAAATTAATGCATTTAGTGTTGTAATTCAAATAATCATAACACCAGTCTAGAGTAAACATGACCTACTTTTCACTAAAAACCAAAAAAATCATGCAAATGATCATCATAATAACTGTAAATAAACAGCAAATAAATTAAAACTCCTAAAATTAAAATTAACATATTATATGCATTCACATATACTTGAATTGTGTTAAATGATAAGATTCTAAACACAAAGTAAATTCAACATGTACAACATGATTTTAAATTTAATATTTACAATAATGCATCAACCTTAAGTACCGAGAATTCTTTAACGGACAATTAACAAATTTATAAATGCAGTGTATATGTAGAAAGACCATTCTTTGTACCAAAAGAGACAAACCTAGCTTATTGGTATACGAAAAACACTATCATTACAAAATCACCAGTCATCTTTTTTTATTTATAAGTAAAATTTATTCTAGTTCGCCTTATTATTTACTTATATCACGACACACAGCACATGAGGAAAGACAAATCATAAAGCACACACAGAAATTCCTTTAAGCAAACAGCGCAGACCCTGATGAGACGCCGCATCATGCGGCGTCTCATCTGGGTCTACGCTGTTTGCCAAGGCCTTTTTTCAATCTACGTATTTCCCAGAGTTTCTGAGAATTTACCAGTACTGTAGACTAATATAAATTGTTCTATCTGTAAGTTTGCCCAGTACTGTAGACTAATATAAATTGTTCTATCTGTAAGTTTGCCCAGTACTGTAGACTAATATAAATTGTTCTTTCTGTAAGTTTGCCCTATGAAGGCAATGATGTTAGATCAAGGATTTCTAGTGAATCAAAATAGATTAAATTATGCAACCATGTGATATTGCATACCACCGGAATTCTAAACCTATCATTGGCAAACTCAATCCTTGACTTACAAACAGATACAAGAAACCCTCGGAGACGGGTGATGCTCCCCAAAGTTTTTTTTGTCACAATATTGCACTATATATTCAGATAAAAGGAAACGTCTTGAGGGGCATAACTTTGGACAAAATATTACGATGGATGGTTTAGCAACTTTAAAATTTGAAAGGGCCAAAACTCTCTAAATAAATCATCTAACCAGAACCCACTAATAACATGCGCATCACCTCAAGGTAGTTAAGCTTCCCATAAAGCTTCATTGAATTCCAGTCAGTAGTTGGGGAGAAATAGCCCGGAAAAGTTGCACTATATGTACAGTTTATAGAAAATTTCAAAGGGCCATAACTCTGTGAAAAATCATCCGACCATAACCGGCGGATAATATGCACATCTCCTGTTGGTAGTGAAGCTTCCCATAAAGTTTCATTGAATTCCGGTCATTAGTTGCTGAGAAATAGACCGGACAAATTTCCGGATGGACGGACGCTTGCACGGACAGACGAAGCGGCGACTATATGCTCCCCCCAAAAAAATTGAGGGAACATAAAAACTACACAAACGATTCCGACTCTTTTTCACCCCGCTTTTTATCCTTCTTTGTTATCAACTGTGCGCTAGGACTGGTCGTCTCAAAGGAGCCAGCCCCCACAAACGACCCAAAAAGTGATGAATCCTCGCCACGCGGCAGCCTCGCCCTCTCTAGCGTGAACTGTGATATGCTCTCCTGAAGGCTCAGTCTCTTGCTGGACTCTTTGGCCTTTGGGTCGAGTGTCTCGTTGACGACAAGCAGCCTCTCATCAAGGCCGCTGTGATCCAAGTCCAAAGAGGCTTGCTGCAAGTATTCTGCTTCAGCAACAAATCCTCCAGATGAAGTTGAATCAGCGCTACTCAGCGTTGGTACTATCATGAAATCTTGTCTTGTATCGTAATTTTGAAGGTTTGGGTCCGACATTGTCATTGATTCCACCGTGGCCTGTTTGGTAAATTTGAGTATCGGTATCGGTGATCTCTTTGGTATCACCAAAGGATCAATGTCTGTCGACTGCAGAAGTGGTTCAAACTCTGTGCTAAGGTTGTCGTCCGTGTGGCCCCCGCGATCATCGTCCTGCTGATTGGGCCCATCCGACAGGGAAAACAAGACGGAACTTGTCGTCTGCTCATCCTGGTAATTTGAGTTGGAGTTGTTGAAAGAAACTTCCTCGGTGTTGTTGAAGGCGTCCTCCTCACTCTCTGATACATTCTCAGTAAAATTTTGCATAAAATCATGCAGAAGGCCGCTTTCATACAAGGCCTCGGCAACCATACTATCGTTTCGCTTCATTCTCTTGGGCAATGTTCCGCCCAAAGCTGGCATGTCAGTAGAACTCCTCGATTTAGTGTCCTCGTCTTCCTCTGGTATCGGGTCAAAACCCGCCGCAGGCTCTACTTCCTTTGAAGATTCTGACAAAACGGTCTGCGACGATGACGGGATATCATTCAAACTGTCTGAAGTGGATTTATCTGACTTGGAGAAATGTATGGACCTACTGGACATACTCACAGTCCTGGAAATGGGGGAGGAAATGCCGTCAAAGGCATCATCATCATCAATATCAAGTTCTCTCTCACGCAATGATTCGATCGCAGATCGGAATAATTGCCAGTCTCCAAATTTCATCTCGAGGCACTTTCCTAGTTCGTCAAGGCCACACTGAGACAAGACCAGACCGTTGATGTTGTTTTCTAGAACAGCTTGCTGATACTGGGGTAGGAGACGGTGATTCAGACCATTTATACGCTCTAGCAATGTAGAAACTTCTTCGGTACTCATTTTGCTAAGCTTTTCTTTATCTTTAAAGCCCTGGAAATTAAAAGACAGGTAAAAAAGAAGTCCAATACATGACCTAACCAGCTTTCAAAGACATAAGATTTATCCAGCTGGTTCCAAATGCAATCTAAAGCTTGTGTGCCAAATTTGCCCAGTCTTCTAGAACACTCTAGAGGCCACATTTATTTCCAAATCTTCTTCAAATTTGGTCAGAACATTTGCCGCAATGACGATTTCAAAACTATGTCATGTAGGGTCATAAACTAGATCATAAGGTCAAATAAAAGAGAAAGCTGGTTAACACTAAAAGCCATATTTATTTCGCAATCTTCATGAACTTTGGACAGAAAATAAGTCCCCATGATATCTTGGCTAAGTTGAAAACTTGGTCATGTGGGGTCAACAACTGGGTAAGAAAGTCAAATTAAATAAAAAGTTTGTAAACACTTAAGAGGCCAAATTTTTTGCTTAATCTTTATAAAACTTGGTGAGGGCATTTGTCCAAACGATATTTCTGATGAGGTCATAACTGGGTCATTTGGGGTCAAATCTAGGTCACTATATCAATAAGTAAAATAAAAGAAAATCTTGTAAACACGCTAGAAGTGACATTTGTTTTATGCAATCTTCAGTAAACTTGCCCTGAACATGATCTCTCCGATGGACAAGATATGTTTCATGTACAATGAAAAACATGGCTGCCATGATAGGGAGTAGATTTTCTTGTCGCTACAGTAAAACCATTTGAACACTCTAGGAGTCACTTTTTTTACCCTCTTATCATTAAACTTGCTCACAACATTAAAACATTGTTTATATCTGGGCTCAGTGTGGGTTGTTAAAAAACATGGATGCCAGGTATTTGGGCAGTTATCCTTTAACGGTTATTGCGAAAACTAGAGAACACTACCTGCTAAGAAAACAAGTTCCTTGGGGTATCAGTTGTCAGAAACAATGACCTTGATGTTTATCTGACACCAATAATAAATTCCAAGCTAAGTTTTCATGCAAGTCTGCTATTTCCTGTTTTGGTCAATGCAAACGTAAGTTATTGACACTAATCCAACTGTTAGCTGTTTTTCTACTTTTAGTGACATTGACTTTGAACTTGATCCCACAGGCATCATATGCAACCCATGCTAAGTCTTCATGTAAGCTACATACACACACAATCTTAGTGCAATATCTCCATCCAACTGATTTTTTTTAGCGAAAACTGTTCTCCTATTTTTAGTAACAGTGACGTTGACCTTCAACTGACACACCCCAGATACAATTTAAAGCTAGGTCTTCATGCAAGCTGGCTATACCCCAATCTTATAACCAGGATTTTCAACTTCTGAAAACCTGGTTAGGACAGAAGTTCACCAGTGTGCACTGTTTACTTTGTAAGAGGGGATATAAAAAGCAGTCCATGTTTTCAAATAACCTAAATCTTCAGCGGTGGTTATTATGTTTCTAACAAATGCGCTTATGAATTTCCATAATTAACACTGCTTCTCTACAGAGATGGCACAATAGCCTGCAAACTTACAGCAATGAGCTGGCTTGGATGTGTGGATTTCTTCACACTAGCATCGTCTGGTGTCCCCAGGTACTGCATGCCCATCCCTTGCATATTCATCATGTAAGGCTGCGGTGACATTCCAGTCATAGCCATATACGGCGGGTACATCATCGGCTGATAGTTCATCATGTTCCCGCCGGGAGAGGCACCCATCTGTGGCTTCATTCCAGGCCTATTAGCACCTGCCCTGTACTTGTCTCCAGTATCAGGTTTGGATAATGGCCCTCCTGGTCGGCCATTAGCTGGAGGTGTGAACAGGACTGGATTCATTTCTGCATGGTGAGAGCGGAAACCTGAAAAATTGATTGATATATTAATACACTGTCAAATCATTTATGTTCGTCTAATTATGTTAAAAAAATATTTAAAGAAATGCCTTACGTATCGTGGTAATGTGGTATAGTGGTATGGTGTTTGTCACCGATTACAGTCAAAAAATGGTGCCACTGTGCAGGAAGAGTACCCTATTATACACCTGTCAATTGAGCATTCAACACTTATTATGCAAACAAGACGCTCACAAAATGTCAATTATACAGTGGACCCCAAATAAATGGATTTTAAAATAAAGGCAAGTTCAAAACATAGGAGCTAGTTACCAATAAGTGGAAAACAGTTATAAACAAACTGTAAAAAATAGAATTAATTATTAAATAAGGTGCGCATATCATTTAATTTTTCAAACAGTGCATCACTTAAATGGTAACATGAGAACGCTATCCCAAACAACATCACAGAGTAGTCCAAACTCCTTTAATTCAGATTGATTTTGTACAATTAAGCACAATTCATACATTAAATTGACTGAGAGGAAATCTTGCTTTTATGTGCGACCTTTCGTCTATAGATTTCAACTGTCTATATACCAGTTAAGATTCAAATAAAAAATGCAATTTCACAACTCACACCAGCATTTACTTCTGATCAGTTGCCATACTTGGAATAAAAAGGTGACAACTAAGCCATTGCACTGAGAGATCACACAACTTGCAGCCACAATTACCTACATCCAACAGTGTGTCACTTACTTCTGATCAGTTTGCGCAGGTATGGGTCCAGGTTTATGGTGCAGGGCAGGAATTTCTTGAGGTCTGCAATGGCCAGCATGGGTGAGCTGGTAGACTTGCTGGACAAGATGGCCTGCAGCTTGCGTGTGTTCCTGTCGATCTCAATCAGAGGCTCAACATCACTGGAGCTCGGGACTTCATGCTCGATCCTGTCACAGAGGAAATAATTGAGTCTCGCTCTGTGAAAAGGGGATTAAAAGCATGTGCGTAAAGTGTCGTCCCAGATTAGCCTGTGTGGACTGCACAGGCTAATCTGGGATGACACTTTACGCACATGCATTCAACCCCCTTTTCACAGAGCAAGGCTCAATTTGTTGTTAATATTGATAGTTTATAATAATTTGTTGGAATTTGTTAAAGCGAATTATAGTTTCAAGCCCAAAACAACAAAGATTTGACTATATATTGCATGCAGTAATGTATAACAGTAATAAAACTAAAAATAATGCATAACCTTCATAATTGCATTTATCTGTACATGTGCAATTTTTCTAATTGGAGATTTGAGATCATGGACTCCTGATGCTGGAATGTAAATGAGCCACGCTCTGGGAAAACGGGGCTTAATGCATGTGCGTAAATACTGTACTTACTTTTCAATGATCAATCTAAGCCCACACTTACTTCTCATAGATGAACCTCAGTGTGGTATCGTCAGTAAGGTCGTCGTTCTCCTCAAAGAACATGATGATCCAGGAGAGGCGGTACGGCCACTGCTCCACCACGTTCACCCACGCGGCCAGACGGTACCAGTTGAAGTCAATGTTGTACGCTCGCAGCAGACGACCTGGAAGATTAGAATTGGAATAAAAAAATTGTTGACTTCAGTATAATTTGTTTATTATTTTCATCAACATTGTTGCCTTTGTAACTACATTTATACTATTAACATTCTCATTATAATTATGACAATTATAATTGTTACTATAGAATAGTCAGGTATTTTTTATGTTAAATTATAAAAAGAATCTCTATTTGTCATAAGCTTGCAGCAGACGACCTAAATAACATTGAGTGATTTGTTGAGTGATTTGTTGAGTGTTTTGTTTAATGATTTGTTTAATGATTTGGTGAGTGATTTGATAAGCATCACAGGAATGGTAGTATAATTTTTGTATGTATTATAACCATCATAAGATATTGGTATCATAAAAATACTATAATTATTATTATCTAAAATCATCAATAATTGTTATTATTTTGAATTTAATCATTTATGAATTCATTATAACTAGTTATCTAATTGTTCTCACCTTCTCATTTACCAATACTAACAGACATTTTGTGTTCACATCCGAGATAACGATAGTAAAAAGCGTGTGAGCCTTGCTCTGTGAAAAGGGGGTTAAATGCATGTGCATAAAGTGTCATCCCAGATTAGCCTGTACAGTCTGCACAGGCCTATCAGGGACGACACTTTCGGCTTGTATGATATTTTTTGTTTAAAGAAAGTCTCCTCAGCAAAAATCTAGTTTAGGCATAAAGTGTCATCCCTGATTAGCCTGTGCGGACTGCACAGGCTAATCTGGGATGATGCTTTATGCACATGCATTTAACCCCCTTTTCACAGAGCGAGGCTCATTTTTAAGTCATTCAACATCATCCATCCCCTAACCCTTTGCATGCTGGGAAATTTGTCTTCTGCTAAAATGTTGTCTGCTGAATTTCTAAAATTAGCATTTTCTTCGATTTTTTTCAAAGAATACTATCAGAATAGCAAACAGTTTGGATCCTGATGAGACGCCACGTTCTGTGGCGTCTCATCTGGATCCAAACTGTTTGCAAAGGCCTTCAAAATCCGGTTCCAGCGCTCAAAGGGCTAATGTTCAAACCCACCTGTCACAGCTACTATGTTCATCAGACGTCTCATGCTTTTGGGATTGATGTCACTGAAGTAGTCGTTCTTGGTCAGCGTGTTTGAGATGTCAAAGCTGGAATGCGTTGCCTGGGTGATACTGTTTTCCCGAGGTCGAGACCGAGCCCGTTTCGGTAGCTGGTCGCTGACGGTGATACCAGAGATCTGAGATATCATGGACTCCTGATGCTGGAATGTAAATTAGTAGTGCTTTGGGAAAATGGGGCTTAATACATTCAGCACAGGCTAATCAGGAACAACACTTTCCGCCTAGACTGGATGTTCGTTCAGAAGAGACTTCCTTTAAACAAAAAATTCCATAAAGCGGATTGCGAGTGTTGGCCTCACCATTAATGAACTTTCAACGGCATTTTAAAAAAGAAATTGAACAATCTAAATAACAAGGTCTAGTAATTCCCATTTTTCTGGTTTAAAATATGAAGGCATGTCAACATAACCTTCAATATTTGCAATTAAAATAAGGAGAGATCTGAAAACCAACTGTAAGACAACTTAGCCTGCCCCTACTGGTAGTGACTGACACAGGCAGGCCTGAATGCTGGCTTGGAATCCTTAAACTTCCCAAAATTCTACAATCTTGTCAAAACTGTTTTCAATTTGATAAATTGTATGAGAAACTCCTGAAATATGACCAATAATATTTTGAGTCATTTTCTTTCAAGTATAATATATATAGATATTTACTCTATCTTAGTGACCCACAAATAGGGTCCATGATAGGATTAACTAAAAATCTGAAAATCAGTGCATTTCATTTTAATTGAAACTCACCACACTCAACAAAGACATGCTTTGACAGAAGGTTAAGCAATGGCAAACTGCACTCTGGTTAAATTAATTTGCATTTCAACATTAGTATTCAATATGATGTACTACATCCTAAATATTAAACTGCTAAATGTAAAAATAATGTTTATCCTTCGATCTTCTATGAAATATATTTGTATTAATTATATTTTGTTGTATAATGTTTCCAACAAATTGTATCCATTCAGCGAGTGATAATGTCTTGCAATGTTTCCCGAGTAGACGGAACTCTAAGGACTTGTTATTGATATGTTAGAAAAAATAAAGGTACCAACGCATTGGCCCCAATTGACGCAGTTTTGAATCTGACCTAGATATCATTTGGACAAAGTTATTGTTCTGATATTTGTATCATGATAATTGGGCAATAAATTTGTCCTTTAGTGTTGAAACTCTTTTTTTCTTGAACTTTACCTAGTGACCTGGTGTTTTAAGAAAACTGTCTCAGTTTCGGACTTTGCAAACAAATCATAAGGACAAATGTTCTGACCAAGTATCCTCAAGATAGGGCAATATATTTGACCTCCAGAAATGTTCTGACCAAGTATCCTCAAGATAGGGCAATATATTTGACCTCCAGAGTGCATACAATAATTTTCATCAATTTTACCTAGTTTTCTAACCAACGTGACATAGTTTCACTGGGGAAAATGTTAACCCTTTGCATGCTGGGAAATTTGTCGTCTGCTAAAATGTTGTCTGCTGAATTTCTAAAATTAGCATTTTCTTCGATTTTTTTTCAAAGAATACTATCAGAATAGCAAACAGTTTGGATCCTGATGAGACGCCACGTTCTGTGGCGTCTCATCTGGATCCAAACTGTTTGCAAAGGCCTTCAAAATCCGGTTCCAGCGCTCAAAATGTTAACAAGCTAAATGACAACACATGACAGCCATGCTCATTTGATGATGTTCAAAAAAATACCCCACAGTTAGTCGAGTTTTCCACCTATAAATAGAAAATATTAATTTTGTTATGCAATTAACATTTTGTAATAGAGTTCATTTTGTAAAAACAATGCATCATTATCAGTATTTGTAGCAGTGGTTTCCAGTTTACATTTATGATGTTCATAAAATGCATATACAAATATATATCCAAACACCGAGATATTACATGTTTGTACACTTTTAACTACAACACAAATCAATCAAAATATCAGTTACAATAAATACTGAAAAACAAATACATGTTGTCTGTGTCACCACATGCACTATTCACCATGAAACAAAATGTCATGGTCATTCAAATAGAATACAAGTTCACATTCATACATAGGCATACAGACCTCTTTCAAGTAAAGGACTGATAAAAATGAGCAATCCAAACAAACAAACATAACAGAAAACAAATGTATTTATGGTAGGAACAAATGATGACTCACAAAAACAAGAAACCGTCGGAGACAGGTGATGCTCCCCAAAGGTTTTTTTTGTCACAATATTGCACTATATATTCAGATAAAAGGAAACGTCTTGAGGGGCATAACTTTGGACAAAATAATACGATGGATGGTTTAGCAACTTAAAAATTTCAAAGGGCCATAACTCTCTAAATAAATCATCTAACCAGAACCCACTAATAACATGCGCATCTCCTCAAGGTAGTTAAGCTTCCCATAAAGCTTCATTGAATTCCAGTCAGTAGTTGGGGAGAAATAGCCCGGACAAGAATTGCACTATATGTACAGTTTATAGAAAATTTCAAAGGGCCATAACTCTGTGAAAAATCATCCGACCATAACCGGCTGATAATATGCACATCTCCTGTTGGTAGTGAAGCTTCCCATAAAGTTTCATTGAATTCCCGTAATAAGTTGCTGAGAAATAGCTCGGACAAGAATTGCACTATATGTACAATGGAAAATTTCAAAGGGCCATAACTCTGTGAAAAATCATCCGACCATAACCGGCTGATAATATGCACATCTCCTCTTGGTAGTGAAGCTTCCCATAAAGTTTCATTGAATTCCCGTAATAAGTTGCTGAGAAATAGCTCGGACAAGAATTGCACTATATGTACAATGGAAAATTTCAAAGGGCCATAACTCTGTGAAAAATCATCCGACCAGAACCGGCTGATAATATGCACATCTCCTCTTGGTAGTGAAGCTTCCCATAAAGTTTCATTGAATTCCGGTCATTAGTTGCTGAGAAATAGCCCGGACAAGAATTGCACTATATGTACAGTTAATGGAAAATTTCAAAGGGCCATAACTCTGTGAAAAATCATCCGACCAGAACCCGCTGATAATATGCACATCTCCTCTTCGTAGTGAAGCTTCCCATAAAGTTTCATTGAATTCCGATCATAAGTTGCTGAAAAATAACCCGGACAAAAATTGTGCACGGACGGACGGATGCACACCCGCACGGACAGACGAAGCGGAGACTTTATGCTCCCCCCCAAAAATTTTGGGGGAGCATAACAACCATGTGTGAATCCCGTTTATTTTATTTTTTTATTTTTTTTTCAGCAAACCACTTAAACGCTCACCTTCAATATTGCAATTGACAAAAGTTTTGGATTTAACATCAATTCAAGGCTTTAAAGCATCATTCTAGCCTGGCTATTGTATCAGCATGTTCTCAAGAGTCATCAAAGCATTTTAAAATGAACAAGCAAGTGATGATGCAAAACCTATGCTTCTACTGCACCTGCTACTCTGTTCTATCGCTCTAGCAGTAAAACCATATTGTCAGATACATTTTTTTACATTAAATAAACACACTTTAAGATGACTTAATTGCTTTTATAAACATCTTCAATTTAGAACTAATCATGATCGCATGTATAGGTTTAATTACTTCATAAATATTGGCTTAATTGTTCCTTATTCTTTATTATATCACAATGAATACCATCACGCGCAGACTGAATAGCTCAATTTCTAAAAAGCTTGCCTACAAATCCCTAGATCGCTGGTTCAATGCCTGGCCCAGCAACATAACTACACCTACATAATATATTACACAGCTATTTAACATATAAGCATCCACGACTTGCAGGCAAGATGTCAATTGATAAAACTAGAGAGCCGTGATGGCTCTTTCTATGTTCACAAACACCGTTTGCGTTCACAAACTGAACTGCTGAAGACTCGACCACATGATCCAGTTTCTGACCACACTTGACCAAGATTAAAACATGGTCTTCATATTGTCAAGATAAACATTCTGCCAAAAGTCATCAAGACCAATTCATTAATGTGGCCATAGAGTGGTGACAATAATTTTTTTCATATAAATTTAACCTGGTTTTAGATCATCTGATCCAAATTAAAACTTGTAGATATTGTAAAAAAAAACAATCTGACCAAGTGTCATAAATGTTGGCAAAAGAGTGGTAACAAGGTTTTTATTAGATTTGACCAGATGACCTAGTTTTTTATGCATGTGACTCAGATTCGAACTCGACCAGGAAAATGTCAAGATAAATATTCTGACAAAAATTCATGAAGATCAGGTCATACATGTTTTTTCTAAGATTTGACCTGATGACCTAGTTTTTTTAATATAACTGACCCAGATTTGAGTTTGGTCTGGATATTGTCAACATAAACATTCTGATAAAGTTTCTTCAGGATTGAAATATAAATGTTTTTTCTAGAGTGGCAACACGATATACATATATATTATCAAGATACAAATTGAGACTAAGTTTCATAGAGATTGAGTCATAAATGTGACCTTTAACCTTTGGTAATAAGGTATTTCTAAGAGTTGACCTGGTGACCTTGTTTTTGGATGCACGTTACTCAGATCGGATACTCGAGTTGGTGAAGCACTCATCGCACAGCTTAACGAACGGCTTAAGACAATCACACACAAAAAGATTGTTTTAATTATGCATGCGTCTGTGACCTTGACTTTTGATCTCTTGAACTCAACATTGATAGGGGTCTTTCCTTTAGACTAACCAACTTACTTAATTGAATGACAGTAGATAAAAGTGCTCTCTAAATATTGTGCAGAAATGAATTTCATGTTACAAGTCCTGTAATCTGTCCTCTGACCTGTTGACTTCAAATAAATAGTTCAAAGAAATTCCTACCCGAAGTTTCATCTCATTTCCTCATATTATAGCCAATATATTTGTTAGTTTTTTCTCCAGGCAGTAAAAGTATGAAAACAAGTGGGCAATAGCTCTAATCATATGAAAGCATGAGTTATGGTTCTTGCGCAAATCACATCCTCTTCAGGGGCGGATCCAGGATTTCTGGCTCGGGGGCGGGATATTGAAAGATTTGCTGGGGGTCAAGGGGGCCACTAGGACCCCTGGTGGGTGCAGGGCAAAGCCCTGCTAGGGGGTCCAGGAGGGCGAAGCCCCCCTGTAAGCTCCACAATTTTAGTGAGTTTGAAGGCTTTGACAACCACTTTTCGAGCATGTCACACCTAGTGTACTCTCATCAAAATACCTTCTTATAATGCCAAAAAAGTGCATAGTTTATACGTAATATGGATGGATATAGCCGGAAGAAATGCTATAAAGAAGAACACACTGACGGTTATCAGGCTAAAAAAAAGAAAAATGAGTTTAAATAGGTGATTGAGATCTAGTTAAGTGTGAAACATGAAATGAATTGACTTTACTTTGGCGATTTTAGGGGGGCGTACGCCGCATCCGCCCCCCCTTGGATCCGCCTATGCTCTTACTGGGATATACCTTCATATCAAGTTTTAAGTTGTAACCTCTTAAAGTTTTGAAGATATGCTCTGGACACAATTTCCATACAGAAATATACAAAGGGCAATACCTTAAGGGTCTTGTCCACTAAATAAGATACATGTATCCACCTATAAATTTTGAAGTTGATACCTGTTTTAGTTTTCCAGATATGCTCCAGACAAAATTTTAGTCTAAAAATAAACAAAGGACGGTCACTCAAAAAATGTGGGAGCAAGAGAAATGGTTCTTGTGCACTGTACTTCCCATGAAAAAAAAGATAAAACTATTAAGTTTCAAGTTGACACCTCTTTTAGTTTTTGAGATATGCTCCAGATTTTTTTTAATATAAAACTAAACAAGGACATGTAAAAAAATAAGTTGAAAAAAGGGCATAACTTTTGTAATTTTTAACAAATGCCAATAAAAATTGCACATCCACAACTTCATTTTATGAGGAACAAATCCAGCAAGTTTTAATATGGTACTCTGAATAGTGTAGAAAAACATCCGGACAAGTTTTGGTCTATTGACAGACAGACGCACGGACAGACAGACGACTGTTCCAGTAAATTTCCCTCTTTACTACATTTTCGAGGGCATAATAAAATGATGTTTTTTTATAAAATAAAGTTTCTACACCTACAACAGTGACATTTATAGTGAAATAACAGCACTATACAAAGTTACATGTACAATAAAATGCTATGCAAAATTATATATAACTTGCTAAAATACATATGTGAGCAACGAAATCCAGCAATAGTGCAAATAAAATATGTTAAAAAATTAAACATAAATATTAGTTTAATCTGTTACATGTACCAGGATTTTAAAATGGGGAGTCATTTTAAACTCATGTTAGGAGAAGTCCTGAACCAAGATTGTTTACTTCAAGGACCAAGGAATGAGGCAGATTAAATGACGAAATGATTTATCATGAAGAGCCAATAACAAAGCATCTCAAAGCTGAAATCAGGTACATGTTTAACAGCAAAAAAGCAACGGCAATACTATTAGAACCACATGAACACATTGGAGAACCACATTGGAAAATAAATAACTAAGGAAAAGATTTGTGATTGGAAAAACTGTGGGGTGCTGCTCAAAACAAATTATTGGAAATAAATTCGGATAATTTCAGGGACGAACAAGTAAGGAATGATTTTCAAACTATGCATCATGTGTTGTATTTTTTTTAGAAATACATTAAATAAAAAGCACCATTCCTGGTAGTTAACTGCATCCTACATTGTATTATACACAATAATAAAGTATCACTATTATTTGCATTTTTATGTATGCCAACATAAATCATAAACTACAAAAAGTTGAGAATTTGATTGAAAAAAAAGGGATTGACACGGATTTATTTTTTTGATAAAAATATTTTATAATGAAAGAACTAATTTTAAAAAATGCACAATAGACAAACTTGCTTTATACTTGTTGATATGCCGATCTGAATTTTTAGAAATAAAATGCACATCAAACTTCACTTGGTCAAACTTCAGTGCATAAGTAAGTATCTCACCAATATTTCCATGGTTTCGTGAAACTGTTCATTGAAATTTTAATGTTGGTCTTATTATTCCTAGTGTCCTACTAGAACTAGTTGAAATTATTCAACTCTCAGCTTAATAACCGAGAGCAGCCACAGCAAAAATTATCAAAGGCTCTGGGAGTCCGTTTATATGGACTATACTATAACTAGAATATTTTTCTCTCTTCACAGAATATTTAAATTTCCATGATTGAGTGTGAAACAGTAGCATCTGCTTGACATCTAAATATCAGATACACAACTTTCCCACCAAAAATTAAAAAAATATGAACTGTAACCCTTTGAGTGCTGGAACCAGATTTTGAAGGTTTTTGCAAACAGTTTGGATCCAGATGAGACGCCACAGAACGTGGCGTCTCATCAGGATCCAAACTGTTTGCTATTCTGATAGTATTCTTTGAAAAAAATTGAAGAAAATGCTAATTTTAGAAATTCAGCAGACGACATTTTAGCAGACGACAAATNTTTAGATTTCTTCAGTTCACAGAATATAATTGCTGATAAAAAATTCAAGGAAAGGACAATAAACTGCTAACAAATAGACATTGTGTAACTTTAACTAAAACAATAGATGTGTTTGTCAGAAACACGATGCCCCCCTACTGCGCCGCTTTGATTTTTTTTTACTTTTTTATTTTTTTTTACCTTTGACCTTGAAGGATGACCTTGACCTTTCACCACTCAAAATGTGCAGCTCCATGAGATACACATGTATGCAAAATTTCAAGTTGCTATCTTCATTATTGCAAAAGTAATGACAAAACTTTAAACAAGGTTAAATTTTTTGGACAGAATGACAGACAGGCTAAAAACAATATACCCCCTTTAAAAAAAAGGGGGCATAAAAAATAGACATATATACACACTGACCCTACATTTCAAGGTTAGGCCACCAGAAACACAACAATTATTGTGTAGGCCAAACTAGAGCTTTGTCACAGACGTGACGAATACCCCCACATGAAGAGCGGATGAAAACTACTTGAAATAGGAAACACCATGCTGAGTAGTAAAATGCACAAGTGACCCTGTGACCTAGTTTTTGGCCCGGCATGGCCCATGTTCGAACATGGCCTAGAGATCATCTATATAAAACTTCTGACGAAGTTTGGTGAAGATCGGAAGTAAACTACTTCAATTAGAGAATGGACACCATGCTCAATGTTTAAAACGCACTTAGTGACACCGTGACCTAGTTTTTGACCTAGCAAGGCCCATTTTCGAACTTGGCCTTAAGGTCATCTAGATAATTTTTTTAACCATGTTTGGTAAAGATCGGATGAAAACTACTTGAATAAGAGAGCGGACATCATGCTGAATGTTAAAAAACGCACTAAGTGACCTCGTGACCTAGTTTTTGGCCCATTATGGCCCATGTTCAAACTTGGCCTAGAGATCATCTAGATAAAACTTCTGACCAAGTTTGGTGAAGATTGGATGAAAACAACTTGAATAAGAGAGCAGACAACATGCTGAATGTTTAAACGCACTAAGTGACCCCGTGACCTAGTTTTTGACCCAGCATGACCCATATTCAAACTTGACCTTGACATCATCAAGATACAACTTCTGACCAAGTTTGGTGAAAATCGGATGAAAACAACTTGAATTAGAGAGCGGACACTTAATACGGACCGACTGACAGACAGACAGACCAACAAGTTCACTCCAATATATCCCCCTAAACTTCGTTTAATTACTTAATTATATTTTATTTATTTTTTATTTATTCCCAAAAATGTTATGTGGATTCAACTGACAGTTTACTATAGTTTTAAATTATGTGCAATCTTATTCTTATCTTACATATAATTAATGAGTAAATAAATCATTGACAATCAAGTGACAAATTGAAAGTGAAATCAATTTGAAACCAACCAAGGACCACAATCAGAATGCTTGTTAAACAAAGGTCAGAAAAAAAGGATGGTATGTAACTGTAATGAATCTAAATTATTAATATTTAAACATAAAATATAATAAATATTCCTAACATTAGAACATTATTCCAATTGCAGGGTTTATTTCTCCACTTTTTGGGAAGATAGCCCATGGCTTTGGAATTCGGAATTTAATCGGCATTTTCAAGAAATTGGGAAAATAAATTCATTAGCCTTCTTTTTACGCGAAAAGTCCACTGATTTTGGAAAAAATTATTTGATATAACTCTTTATATTAATTTAATTAAAAAAAACAAAATCATTTAAATCATTATTATATAATCATAAGGCACCTCTTTCTTAAAAAAATAAATACAAAATTATTGGGATTTTTTTTGCACATTTTGGGGGAAAAGTATACTTTTTGCCTATAAAATCGGGCCAAAAAAAACATGAATTGTAAATCAATAAAATACAATGTAAAACATTAATTTTATATATAAAGTGCTATTTAAGTTACTTTTTACAATTAATTTAATGATCATGTTTTGTTCTTTAATTAACATTCTTTTTACTGGCCATTTTTGTTTTAATTTTTGGGAAAAATCATTAATTTTGCCACGGTGAAACATCCGTATTTCGGTGGTTCTTTTTAGCAAACAAGAGGGCCAAATGACCTCAAATCTCACCACGCTCACCTCAGATCCCAAGGAATTAACCTGTTCTAATAAGATCATGTTGACTAGGTTTCACAATAAAACTGCCCTGGCAACCAATGTTTTTGAAATAACCACAAGCATTTTTGAACTCAGACATCTAAACACACCTTTTTCATGTTCTTAGAAATTTTCAGGAAGAGTGGGTAACAGAAGTGATTTCTAGAGACAGAGTACTACAGACAATGTTTTAAGGGGTATTCACAAGTTATGATATTTTGCAAAATCCAAAGCAAATTTCACGCAGGTTTAACTGGACCTTTCATATAATTCCTACAATAGTTGATGTCATATTAGTGGTTCTTATTTTGCCTGTGGTTTGTTTTTTTCATTTATTAACAAACCATCAAATAATTCAGCATGCTGTTATGTAAACTTCAACTAGCATTATCAGCAATAAACTCTATAAAAAGTCTTTAAAACTTAAAAGATTAAAAACTAAAAACAAATAAAAAGCTAATGTAAATGACTGTGCTAAAAACAAACCAGACAACAAACAAAACCAGACATAAAATATTGAAAGATAAAAGGATATAGAAACAAAAAAATATCATTCTGCATGATCCAGTAGACAAATTAATTTGGCCAGAGTTTGTTGATATAAGATTCTCAGAACTGCAGACCTAATCTTTTTGTTAACAGATAAGAATTGATTTTATATCGTTATAACAAACAATGCATTTAATAAATAGTACTTTTAAGTACATTTGCAAATATATTTGTATAATATATTTTTGTCTTCAATTAAATTCCCCAAAATTCAAATGGAAAGATTTTCTAACTCGTCCGAGAATCTAAAAAATAAAAATCTCTCGTCTTATCATAAAAAAATAAATAAAAAAAAATAATACTTATCTTACCCTGTATGCTTTCTGATTGTGTTGTGGGGACTCATAGCCCACGTCATACGTCGAGATACTCTTTGCCAAATCCTGTCTCTTCACTTGTATTCCCTGGCTTTGCAAGTAAAATGGCAAGTGAACGATGTTCCGCAAGTAATCAAATCCATTCACATTCGTATCATGAAAAATCGACTTAAGATTCTGATCAATGCCCTTGATAATGATCTGCGGATCTACCGCTAGAATAACGACAAAACATGAACTATCCTCGTTGAACAATGCATGGATGATATCTAGGACGTGCAACACCTTCTCCTGTTCACAACTATCCAAACCATCTACAACCACCACCAGCCTGGTTGTGTTCTTCGTGAACTTATCAACAGTTGCTACGAAGTTGTTCATCAGCGCGACCTCACGTTTAAGAACCTGCATAAAACCATCGATCTTGATTCGATGCACACTGCCGGCTGCTTTAATGATGCGTTTGTTCTGTGGAATGATTAACGATATCACAGCCCTGGCGAAGTTGTGGATGTTTAGGAACACGGAGCCCCCGACTATACATGCGAACCCAATCATGAGACCGTTAGCTGCTTTGTTTTCAAATTTGTACGTCATCAACAACGTCACTCCGGTGACCAGACTCAAAAGAACGAAAACTACGAGAACAAAGAGCGGAATACAGCACAACGTCTTGAAACGTCCGATGTAGGTCTCTGAAAAAGACAAAATGAGTATCGCTCTGTGAAAATGGGGTAAAATGCATGTGTGTAAAGTGTCGTCCTAGATTAGCCTGTGCAGTCCGCACAGGCTAATCAGGGACGACACATTCCTCCTAAACTAGATTTTCATCAAGAAAAGTCTTCCTTTAAACGAAAAATACAATACAAGAGGAAAGTGTCGTCCCTGATTAGCCTGTTACGCAAATGCATTTAACCCCATTTTCACAATCAAAAACGTTACAAATGTTTCCAATACTTTCACTTTATTATATGTAATTTGTCTCCATTTGTTTATTTTTGCACTAAATTAAATATGTCTTAGAAACAGTCAAAAGAATCTATAAATATTGTGAAATAATTAAAAGTGCTCAAGTTTTACATTAATTAAATGTGTTCAAGACAATTTTTATCAATTGGTATTTAGGACAAGATATCAATTAACATACTGCAATCATGCACTTGCAATAAACTGCACACTAGTCACTATTACATCAAGCTTTATAGACTACCTATAAGGCTAATTGGAACAATCTTGTACATGAATATTCATACTTAATATCATCACTGCATATTTAATTGAGCTTAACACAAAATACACCTTATTATAATTTCTGTTAACAAAATATTAAAGCTAAGGATGATTTCACAAAATGTAGCCTCATCTGCACTATATGTTTTGTTTATTTTATCTTTTTTAAATCATCTAATTAAATGTCTACAGAAATAAAATCTTGGTTTTAGAAAACAATATTCAGAATGATTTATTCCATTTACATCATTTCAACGAAATTTGTCCTAGGTCTTCTTACACTAAACAACTCAAAACTTTACAACAAAAATGTGTGAGCAAGACACTATTCGACAGTCTTCGAGCCAACTTTTGAGAGCACTTGCCTGAATTATAATGTTATGTGGCAAACTTATAAAACGTGCTAATTGCAAGACTGTATTTATTCAAAACATATGGACCTTGCTCTGTGAAAATGGGGTTTAATGCATGTACCTTAATTGTCATCCTAGATTTGCCTGTGCAGTCCGCACTGGATAATCAGGAATGACCCTTACCACTTTTATTTTATTTTTTGTTGAAACCAAGAATCTTCTTAGCAAAAATCCAGTTTAGGCGGAAAGTGTTGTCCCTGATTAGCCTGTGGGGACTGCACAGGCTGATAAATCTGGGACGACATTTTACGCAGATGCATTAAACCCCCTTTTCACAGAGTGAGGCTCATGTATATCACACCTTCTACATCAATCAGTCATGACATCGTGCAGAGTTCAATGTAAACAGTTAAACAGTCGTGATACAAGAGGTTCAATTTACAGTGAAATAGGATATACAATATTTATGAGTTTAAGATGGAGAATGTTATTATGCAATAACATTAATTACACTTTTTGGAATATGAAGCCCCAAATGAAAACCAGGAGTTTATAAACCAATCAGGTGTAGCCTATGATATCAGTTCATTTAAATTCATCACAAGTTTCTTGTAAAAGGGTAATTTATTTGATGAATTAGCTTTTTGCTGACAAAGAAACTCTATCCACAAAGAATAAATTGCTTGTTATAGTGTTTTGAAACGGAAAGGAGCCTGAATAATGTTCTCGTTTTATGTTGTTGTCTTAAACGGACAAACAACTCATTACTGAATATAGAAAACTGTGTTAATTGAGGGAAACTCATGTTAGTTGACATGTATTTCATTTTAATAAAGTGACATTCTTGCCATTGTTGTTATGCGCCACATGGAGGTTCATGAGGGTTAATTATCGACTTCCAGATAGAAGACATTTTATAAACTCACTTCTTTATTCGGTCACTGTTTGTAGAAGAAGCAAGTTAAATATAATAATATTAGGAACTTAGAGATATTTCTTGAAGATATTTCTTATTCTATGTTTACTGTATCAGTGCTGATAAGATAGAAACACGCAACTGACAATAAACACGTTATGAATACTTGTGTAAGAACATCAACAGATAAGTCACTGTGGGGATGATATGACTTTTAAGGATGGTAATGTTCGCAGATGCCCAAAAGCGGGTTAATGCTTTTTAATGGCAGCTGCAGACGTTAATAACCGAAAAAAGGTGTACTGTCGCTACACAGCAAAAATCACATTTATATAAAGTAATATAAACAAAACAAATGGGTAATTTACTATTAAATCATAATTTTATAGTTTTTTGTTATCCAATTTATCTGATATTAATGATAATTAGCAGGGTCTTGTAACACATGGAAAAGCCTTGCTTTATTGGCATGTGAAATATCTGAGTAATATCGGTACACCTCTTTTGTTGATAACAGCCCGATTTTAGGTTGTATGTAAACTGAAAAGCAGGCTACAATAAATATGTATGTGCAATGTGGGATAAACATATAGGAACTTTTTTTTTATTTTTTTTTTATCGAGTGCACCAGGATTGTCTCCCATATGGCCATCGCCCCCAGAAAGACGTGTTAGTTGGTTACGGGGGATAGTGCAAGAAACAGGAGACACCCCGTTCCAGAGGTGACCCTGGGTCTTTTAGTGCCCGGTGTATAGTACCTAGTACACTGCACCTCGGTTTAACGTCTCATGCGAAAGACGAGTTAGTAGGTTAGGTGCAGTGGGGGATCGAACCAGCGATCTCTGTATTGTGAAGACAGTGTGTTACCACTAGACCACGGATCCGCTTCTATAGGAACTTTAACATTTGAGATATAATTCAACAGCCTACTTAATCATTGAATTGGAACCTTCTCCTTTGATAAAAAAAAATAAATCTGAATTAAAACTAATTGGAAGTCCAATATGATGTCATTTGTATTATATGCGTAATGCAAGTAATTTGTTAATATACTGCGGTAGCTGAGGTGATTCTATAATGTTACTCTATGGCTATGTATTTCACTCTAACTAATAACTCAAATATCTCCAAGGCAGGCAAAAGTATACCACAAAACATCCTAAACACAGAGCACTACTGTGATCACTAGAATACCTTCAAGGACTGTTGCCATGTTCAAAAGATCAATACAGAAGTAATTTATTTTTTTGTTACATAAAACTTTTTTTATACAATCCTGTCTGTCTACATGGATTTTACAAAGGTTATTTACATAAATTAATGAAAGATGATTACTAGGCTTCACTAGAAATGTGTTACAAATTTACCTGCGGAACATATAGCGGAAAATAAACTACCGTGTATATATCCCTGTCAAGTTTGAATCTTAGCCTATTAAGCTCATCAACAAATAGGACTGGGCCTTATGTTCAATTTTTCACTCATAAAGATGCAAAAACATTGATAACAGAACATGTGGAGAATGACTTTAAAATGTGTTGAGAGGTCAATATACAAATAATACACATTATTTAAACTTAAATGTTTGCAGACGCCCAAAAAAAAAGTAAAGCCTGAGTGCATAGCATGCTTTAAAGTATTTTTAGGGCATCAGCGAACATTTAATGATGCAAACAAGGCGTATCCCTATTATAGCTTAAAAATATAAATCTTTTGAAATTTAACAGAAAGAAATAAGTAATTTGCTCGAAAATCATATATATTTATAGTTAAGTATAACCCAAAATTTAGACACCTATACATGAAATTTTTTAAATTGCTTACAGTCTCACTGCAAACAGTTAACACCTCTCCTTGTTTGCAATTGCCATCAATAGTATATAAATAAACTTATTGAACAATCTAAAGCTTTAACGGCTGAGTAAAAATAGATTAAGTTTAACTGACATAGCAGATTTGCAAACAAGAAAGCAATGTGTAACTAAAACTATCTAAAGAGGGCATATGTCACCCATTTTTAGACTTACAATTAATTTATGTTAGCACTTTTTAAAAACACATCTCCACTCCAATCTGTATAGATAGCAAATTCACTAATGACTTCCACAGTTCTGCTAAACTGACTGCCATGATGCCATGACTGAATTTGCAATCACATTTGGATACTCTCTAAAGCTCGCCAATATTATCCTGACACTGGCCTTACTGCATGTACAGTACAGACACTGTGTACTTAAAACAAACGCTGATCGCCATGGTGTTCATCTAACTGTGTTCGCTTACCAATATGAACCCCGCGATGGGTGTTCAGATCAAATGTCATGGGGGCCGTTTGCCATAAGGCGAACACAGCGAATCATCGCGGACCCATAATATCTACCGCGGTGTTCATCGTGTTCGCTAAAAATAAAATAATTGAACATAAACGTATTGTATTGATCGGGGATCATATTTTCCTGCAACATCAATCGGTCTTGATTTAAATGGGAAAAAAATCCAAAATTTACATCCGAAATCATGAAAAATTACGTTATAATATATACCATTGATTTTGCCATTCATGAAGGTGGTGATACACAGTGTTTTTTTTCACCTATAGGGGAATGGTGGCGGGGCCCGTCTATAGGNGATTTTATCATTTGCTATTTCATTGTTGTTTTGTGTGCTGTTTTAATCGGACATTTTTTTCATCACTGTCAACCATTATTAATCTGTGTAAGTCGTTACCGATGTTTTAAATCATTGTCGACTCGATAATAGCTTTAATACTATTGATCCCTTTCATTTAAAAGTGATAATGAATAAATAAAGTCTATTTTACTTTTCAAGGCAAGTCGGTACCAATTTGCAGAAAGAATCTACCGAGTGTTTGCATGTTATAGGTGTCATTTGGTGTCTAAAAAATTAACAAACAATTACGAACTATCACAATTGAATTCAGTTCAATCAGGTTTTGGCGCCTTCACGGTGTCTAGTTTACACAAAGTGCAACAAACAATACGTCCGCATGCTCAAAACTCTGCGATGGTATTTATAACAGCTTGACGTCATTGGCTTACAGCGCGTGACACCCATGGCAACGTCTTTTTCCTGCGGCATTAACTCTCGAGTTACACACAGTTACACACGAAGGTACATGTATACAGCGATCAGTAGTTTAAGAGCATGACAATTTGATTTCTTAATTTCGTAACATACTGATGCAGTACGTAAATTCGGACAGTACTTAAAGTCGGACAATGGTAAATAAATGATTTAATTCTTACTTGATTTCTTTGAAACTTGATATTTGTTGTTAAAAAGAGCAATCGCATTGATGAACACCATAAGAGTTAATAGTATTGATCATCTAAACGCTTTATTTACGTTTCCGACTTTACATACTGTCCGAATTTAGGTATGCATACATGTGCACATAATATCTACATGTAGTAGATGATTTTCTTTTGTACATGTACATTTAAAACTCGTGAATGACCCTCGCAGACAGGTGTTTACAGTGGCTGCGCAGCATCACGGTGATCACGGGTGTTCCCGTTAACGAAAGGGTGCAATCGCGGAGATTTCGGGTGTTCACCGAACACTGCGGTCAGTAGCGTGCCCGTCCACGCGAAATGTCACCCATCAGGAAAAGTGAACTCCGCAGACAGGCGTTTTTGTTTAAGTACACAATGTCTGTACTGTATATCTTAAAATACAGTTACAAGGAATATATTAATTTCCATACTGGAAATTTTCATCAATTGAACCATACTTCACCAAGTCTACTGTAAAGGCCTTATAAAACTCAAGCAAAGCTTACAAAAAGAATATAAAAAAAATAAAATCAATCCAAGTGTTGGATTTATTCTAATGTAGTTATGAGTGTCAGGATAATGTTTTCACCTACAACAAATGAACATAAGAAAGATGGTTGCTACAGTTGTTAAAAGTGGCACTTCAATAAAGCAATCCCAAAGTCTTAGAAATACAGCTTGAGTAAAAGCATATGTCAATCAACTGTTCAAAGCTTACATAAAAGTGAAATTCAAAGCTAATTAAGTTTCAAACCTTAGCTTTGTTATGAAAGTGACTACTTATAATACCCCTGCAATACTATGCCACACTATGTTAACGGGCAAATAACATACAAATACGTTGAAAAAAGTGATGTGCACATCTACACTTCATGATGATGACATATAAGAAGTTTCAATTTAATCGCTTGAGAAATGTGGAAGTAGTTCGCTCCACAACACATACAACAATTTATACAGACAAACCTACTGACTGACACACCAACAAACAGACAGACCGACAGTGGGACTCAAATATATCCCCTCCCCGACCAGCATTGGTATCATTATCAAGTGTAGGTGGGGCTTATGTGCTGTGCCAATTTCAACCACTGTTGCTATAGTAACAAGTGCATGATAGACAGGATTCAAACATGGAAGGTAGAGGAGGATCACTTTAGAGTATCAAGTGTCAAATACATACCTGGGTCATCATGAACGTCTAAGGAACATTCAAGCCAAAAGAATGCATTAAGTTACAGCACCACAATTATTGCAAGCGGAATAAAATGGCAAGATAAAAGGGCAAGATGATTACACATTCCAAACAATTTTACTTAATTCAATAACATAGTCAGGTCAGTCATTGGAAATCGATTAAGTTCTCAAGCAGGGTTTAGAAACAGATAAGCCTTAGGCTTTTTGAGTGCTCAAATGATTCATGCTTATCATGATAAACTCAAATCATATGAGCCTTGCTCTGTGAAAAGGGGGTTTAATGCATATGCGTAAAGTGTCTTTCCAGATTAGCCTGTGCAGTCCGCACAGGCTAATCAGGGACACCACTTTCCGCTTTTATTGTATTTTTCATTTACAGGAAGACTCTTCTTAACTAAAAGTCCAGTTTAGGCGAAAAGTGTTGTGCCTGATAAGCCTGTGCAGACTGCAAAGGCTAATCTGGGACAATACTTTGCGCACTTGCATTAAGCCCCATTTTCTCAAATCGCAATTCATATTATTTTAATCGTATAACTCTATGCTCATCAATAAATCAAATAAATCCTCTTTACACTTTATAGAATATACAAGACATCAATAAAAAAAAAAAAAATCAGCTACACTCCATTATCTAGAGGTCGATGGGAGTTCACAAATGGCAGATATTCATAGTTTGACATGTCTTAATTTAGACATTTTTGAAGTATTTAGTTTAAAAGTTCATCTTGTATGCATTAGAGGAGAAACAATTAAATTATTCAATTAAAATAATGCCTCATATGTTTAAATTTGACAAAGAAGTTTTTGAGAACTTGTGATGATTGCAATTTGTGACAATTCTACTCCTGGTTTTGTAAATATTGCAACGGGTGTCAACTCTTTGAATTAAAGGGACTTGTTTACAGATTTTTTTAATTAACAAAAAATGACATTTAAAGAATTTAAGGGGGGGGGAAAATAACAGGGAAAATGATAACATAAAAGAAAAAAGTGCCTGTCCTTGGGTTTGAACCTGGTACCTCCAGAAGCAAAAGCAACCATGCTACAACTGCACCACGCAGGCTTACGAACATGTGTGGTAGTTTAAACACTATGTGGCAAAAACTTATTGTTGGTAAATTGTCTATGAAAATCGTTACAGACACTTTATTATTTTTCCCAGTTCATTAATGTTTGTCAAAAAGTGAACATATATGTTTGACACTGTTTCTTAGTCAGAAAGGTTATTTTGCTTGATTGAATATAAAGCATACATACTTTTTTGAATCAATGATTTTTTTGAGCCATTTTCCAGACTGTGAACAAGTTCCTTTAAATGGATACCAATACATTTGAAAGCTCTTGTGGGGACAAAGAAGAACTTTATCACCAATAGTTTGAAGTTAGAAGAAAATAACCATATATATTTTACATAAAACACACAAGAAACTAAGAGCATAGAGTTGTGAATAGTTGTCAACTTTGACTTATCCTGTACTTTGACTTATGCAAGTTTGAGATAACAAAGCTCAGCTGTATCTAAAAAGCCTACTATTCCAAAATGTGTCGTGTTCTGAGAAAACTGGGCATAATGCTTGTGCGTAAATTGTCATCCCAGATTAGCCTGTGCAGTCCGCACAGGCTAATCAGGGACGACAATTTCCGCTTTTATGGAATTTTTCGTTTAAATGATGTCTCTTCTTAGCGAAAATCCAGTTTAGGCGGAAAGTGTCGTCCCGGATTAGCCTGTGCAGACTGCACAGGCTAATCTGGGATGACACTTTACGCACAAGCATTTTGCCCAGTTTTCTCAGAACAAGACACAAATATGAATATTGACTTACTGTCAGAGGAATGCTTCAGCACGGTGAAGATTCTAGAAGCAAGCATGCCGTATTCTTTCTCCACCGACTCACTAAGACCCGCCACCATGGCGCCCAGAGCCTTTTCTCCACCCACACTGTTCAGCTTGGTGCTTTCGGAGAACAGGAATCTACACAAGAAGAGCAACACTAGTACAGCAGTGGTTATTTTCTCAGGTATATGTTTAATGTGTAGAAATATTAAGTTTTTTTACAATTTTGTAAAATTTGAGTACCCCGTTCGTATGTTTAGTACTCAAAATAATTTATATAAACAATACTGATATGTTTGTACGATATTTTATTTAGTACCAGGTATGTTGAACTATTCAGGGCTGATTCCAAAGTAGAAAGCATAAAAACAATCTTCTTGTTTAAGTAAACAATCTCAAAATTGTCTAATCAAGACTCTTGTTTTCCAACATATCAAGGTTTAATACGCTTGACAGCAGATTTAACCTATGAAAAACATAATATAACACATAACATAACACATAACATACATGTAACAAATCATAATAGTCAACTATTCCGATGGACTCACTTGACTAATGGCACATTGTTAGAGCTGGCACGTTTCACAGGGTTACAGAAGAGCACCTGTAGGGGCAGGGCCAGTATCTGGAGTCGCTTCCCGATTTCATTGCTAATACGTTCAGCAAACTTCACATTGTGTCTCGTTGAGCACAGCCATATCAATCCTGTACAAGGAAAGTCCTTGTAAATACTGCATGTTACTATATAAGTATACAAATATAAAAGAGATTTACATTTAAGAACCATTATTTAAAATTGTTATATTGATTTCATTTTTGTAATTTAATTACTTGCTTTTTATTGCAAGACATCCTTATTCTTTCCAAGCCCTCGTGACCAGCAAAACAAGACAATGTTTCACAAAAACTTAATCAAAGTTACAAATCACTATGACCGAAGATACAGGAAACATAAAGCCATGATCATGACCACAATTTAGTTATATCAATTGTCAAAAAGTTTTGAATAAGGATTTGGGAACGAATGCTTTTAAAGAAATGAGACTCCAAAAGGAAAATCATTGAAATACAATAGAAATGTTAAAATATGTGTTAATAAAACTAAATACTGACAAAAAATAGCACTATTTAAGCATGCAACTAGTCACTTCAAACTTCAACTAAACCGTACCCAAAAATCCGTATTCGATGATAAACAGTCCAAATCCGACCCCCAGCCCGACCTGGTACATCACGGTGAGGGCCAGAAGGGAACCAACCATGCTGTTGATGATCAGCAGAAATATGAACAAACTCCATGTGAACTCCAGTTGGTTCTCGTCATTAGCTTTTGTGAAGGACTTCATTTCACCTGCAATGAGGTAAGTGTTTGAATAGAGTAAGACCTTAAAAGTCAATGAAAATAAAGAGTGTTCTTAATTTACATACTTTCCTTGTATTATTGTTCAATGATTACGAGTTAACCCTTTACCAATCAGCTACACACTTTGCCACATTTACAGTCCCTTAGAAAATCGAATTAAATTTAAGACCTTTCTTACTAGATTCAAATTTTAAAGGGTTTCTTTCCAATACTAAGATACTTATGAGCAGCAAACAGCATGAAACCTAAACAGACTGCGAGTTACTCGCAGGCTGTTCTGGTTTTATGCTGGCTGCATAAGCCATTTTTACTTTGCTTTCGAGTGGGAAAGGGTTAAAAATGAAAGATCAATGAGTGAAAATGGGTGTTATGCCATATGCGGCCAGCCAAGCTCAAGACAAGACTGAACATTTGCGCAGTCTGATCAGGAGCTATGCTTCCGCTTTAAAGTCACACAAGATTTTGTTGTCTCATAAGCGGAAAGGGTAGCATCTGACCAGACTGCACGACTGCGCAGGCTGGTCTGGGGCTACGCTGGCAGCATTTGACATAAGACATTTTAGCATGATGCTTTAGACATGAAATTAACGATTCTGAGGGTAACCATGGTAACTGTAGTAAAGCTTTCAATCATTTGAATAGTAAATAAGTGATGTGTTTGTGAAACACTATGTCCCCTTTTGAGCCATTTTGACCCATATATTTGACCTTTGACCTTGAAGGATGACCTTGACCTTGACCTTTCACCACTCAAAATGTGCAGCTCCATGAGATACACATGCATGCCAAATATCAAGTTGCTATCTTCAATATTGCAAAAGTTATGGCCAATGTTAAAGTTTGTGCAAACAAACCAACAAACCAACAAACAAACAGACAGGGCAAAAAAGTTGTTTAATTCAGAAGACAGGTTGGAAGTCAATAAGAACGAGTAAAGGACATGTGAGATAAACATAATGATCATTTCACAAAGAAGTTCTCCAATGAAAGGCCTCACTCTGTAGCTTGTTAATGAGGAAGGACTTCCCGCTGCCCCATTTGGCATACAGGCCGACTGTGATGGGTGTGTTGAGGGAGGGGTCACTGAGGATATCGGCCAATGAGCTGCTGTAGATCTCATACCCCAGCAGGTTTTCTCCATCACTCGCATTCAGCTGTCCTGCAATGGACAGGACATATGGTTATGAACAAATAGTTATTTTAAAGTCTGTTAATTCCAATTTAGAGCTTTCTTTTTTTAATTACTAAAAGTCTTTAATTGATCATGAATCAAAACTCAAAACTATTGTTGGTAAAACAATAAATAATGATCTTTAAATGCCATTATTCAGAACTCTGAGCTGCAATTTATGAGTAAATAAATATCCAAAGTTAGGATTGCATGTAAGCAAACCACACCAAAACTTTCAGTTCAGTTCGCCATCCAAACTCAAGATATTAAATGGAAACTGTTTTTCTATTTTTAGAACAAATGGCCTTGACCCCTGATGCAATCCCTAGCTAGGTCAGATGTACGCTACCTACACACTTAATTCCCATACAAAGCCCTGAACCAAACTTAAGTTATTGAATACAAACTGATTTTATATTTTTAGTAACACTGACCTTGAGCTTGATTCAACTGGCCCCAAATATAAGCCCTAGCTAGGTCTTCATGCAAGCTTGCTTAATCCAAAGTGTCATCCAAAATTAATCAATGCAAACTATATTCATTGACCGTAAACCACATGTTTGACTCTGCCCGCCAGCTACCCCCAAAGTTATAACCAGGATTTTCAACTTTGTGGAAAACCTTGTTAAAAGTCATCATACTATGCCCGTGAATCTGTGTGAGGATGCTCTTCAGGTGATAGGCGTCGATGTTATAGGGGGTCTCCCCCGCCTTGTTGGGTCTGTACAGCAGGCGGCTGTTGCGTGGATTACGCAGCAGTAACTCTGTGATCCTTTTGCTCCTGGCTCGTAACGAGATGTGCAAGGCTGTGTCTCCTTTCTGTAAGAATGATTTAATTGTTTAGTAAAGCGTATTGTCTCGCTATTTAACAACTCGTTATTATGACTGTTATGGATAAATTGTTGAAATCTTATTGCCTGAATCTTTATGCCATCTTCTACAACACATGTACAAGGCTATGTTCCTTTCTGTAGAAACAAATGAATAGTAACATTTATGATTGTGTATTATTCTTTTTACTATGAATTATTTGTATTATTCAAACTACTGATGAAGGCATTGGCCCAAATATTTATAGAAGTAAAGTAATTAAAACAGGAAGGCTAGGATGGCTCTAGCTTGCTCCCATGTGTAGTGGGGTGTAGCCAGTTCTGCATGATTTAAACCATCTTTGCAATAAAGGATCACAATATAATGTCACATAACAAATATCAAAGCTAGGCGCTTTTTAGATTCAGAATAATTTTTCATAAGTTGTTTTTTCAATATAATTCAGTAAAAAAAAAATAATTCATTTCACCCACCCACATACAGGGCTAATTTTGACCCCAGGGGCATGATTTGATCATACTAAGTAGAGAACCCCTATATGATGTTAAATACACAGAATGGCAAAGCTGAGAGTTAAAGAAAACCAACAGGAGAACTGAGTCTGTCTAGAAGAAATGGACACCATCATCAAGAGTCTGTTCAGAACAAAATAGCCAGAGGACAGCTACCATCCCCTGTCCAGACTTCAACAGGTGATCATCTTCCGACTGAGTACAGGGGACAACAGATCAAACCATATGTACAAGAGATCCATCTCATGCCATCCCCAAATTGCCCTGATGTTGATATGTTGCAAAAAAAGGCAATAACTCTGGTTGCACTGGTGGAATGAGATCCAAAAATAATCCCAAGTGAGTTTTTATGGTTATCCACAAACTGGGCAAATTTGCTTAAAATTGGATAAAAATGGAAGTCTTTATTGCAACAATGGTCCCCAATTGTTGACGTCAGACGACAACGGAAAGGACCTGTAAACAAATAGCTCACCTAGCACTCTGTGCTCCGGGTAGCTAAAACAAAGCAACGTATAGACATACCTTATCAAAGACTCCTACTTTAGCGCCCTTGTCAAGTAGCAGACGCACAATCAGCTCATATCTGCTCCTCACTGCACGCATTAACGGTGTATCACCATCCTAAATGTGTAGGTAAACAAGAAGTCGTGTTTTAAAATATATGTCGGTAATTTTAAAATTGAGTTTGTTGCGAAACACCATGTATGTAAAAAANGGGGGGGGGGGGGGGGGGGGCGCTTAGTCTTTCATTTTGTTAATAATTTACAGACACAACTGGGAACAGGAATAATTGTCCACCTTAAATCTTTAATTTGGGGAAAATGTATAACTTGAAAGAAATTCTCTTGAGGGAAGGGGCTGATATTGGTAAGGGGCCTATATTTAGCCAGAGCTAAAGAAGGATAGATAAAGCTCTGTGGATATATATTCACTATTAGTCTAGTCATCAGTATTTCATTAGCGTATGTAAGTGAGAGTAAAACCTTTGTTGAGACTTCCATATCTGCATCGTTGCCTAACAACAGCTTCACAATGTCAGCATGACCCTTCTCTGCAGCCCAGTACAGTGCCGTCTTGTGATCCTGCCAAAAAAATAGGTCAGCTTTGGGTCAAAAGGTCAAATAAGGTCATCAAAATGTGCACCATGAAAACTTGCTATCCCATACAAGGAATAGGTAAACTTTTGGATCAAAAAGTGAAATGCTGTCCTCAAAATGGGTATTGTCCATGTAAAAAAACAAATACATTTTCATTTTTTTTCTCCAAAATACTTCTGTGTATACAGAACGTCAAATTGTATGCTGATGGCTAATCAAACAGGTTTCATTTTTTATTTAGACTTACCAAAAACGAAGATCTGTATTTTATTGACCCATTTTATAGTAACAATATCAAGGAGGACTAAATGATTCCAAACAGAGAAACACATAAAGGTGCATCTTCAACAAGAAGCTGTCACAAACAGTATATCCTCTACCACATGTGCAAGTTGTAGAAATGGTACAGATAGAATTTGTGATTGCATTTGTAAGAAAAACAAATGAAATCACAAGGCCCAAGCATTATGTCCTATAAACAGATGTGTTGGTAATTAGCGTGTTTGTTTAAAATCGCAAATAATGGAACACACAATTTAGGAGGAGTTGGGCACTAAAGCTTGTATATGTATTTTTGAAAAAAAGGGCTATAACTCCTTTAAACAAGAGGGCCAAGATGGCTCTAGTGCGCTCACCTGAGGAGTCAGTTCATACCCAGATTCAATCAAGATAAACATTCTGACTAAATTTCATAAAGATCTGATAAACTGTGACCTCTATTGTCTTCAGGAAGTTTTACTATGATTTGACCAGATGACCTACTTTATGACCTCAGATGACCCATATCCCAAGCCAGATTTCATCAATTAATACATTCTGACAAAATTTCATAAAGACATGAAGAAAACTGTGACCTCTTTCATCTACACAAGGTTTTACTAGAATTGGCCCGATGACCTTATATTTGACCCCAGATGACCCATATACGATCCAAAATCAGATATTATCAAGATAAACATTCTGACCATATTTCATTGAGATCAGATGAAAACTATGACCTCTAATGTCTACACAAGGTTTTTCTATGATTTGACCTAGTGACCTAGTTTCTGACCCCAGATGACCCAAATACAATCCCAATCCAGATTTCATCAAGATAAACATTCTGACAAAGTTTCATAAAGATCTGATGGAAACTGTGAACTCTATTGTCAACACAAGGTTTTTCTATGATTTGACCTAGTGACCTTGATTTTGACCCCAGATGACCCAAATACAATCCCAACCGAGATTTTATCAAGATTAACATTCTGGCCAAATTTTATTAAGATTTGATGAAAACTGTGACCTCTACTGTCTACACAAGTTGTTTTCAAACTTTGACCTAGTGACCTAGTTTTTGACCCTAGATGCCCAAATTTGATCCCAACCCAGATTTTAACAAGACAAACATTATGACCATATTTCATTAAGATCTGATGAAATCTGTGACCTCTATTGTCTACACAAGGTTTTTCTATGATTTGACCTAGTGACCTAGTTTCTGACCCCAGATGACCCAAATACAATCCCAACCCAGATTTCATCAAGATAAACATTCTGAACAAATTTCATAAAGATTGGATGAAAACTGTGAACTGTACTGTCTACACAAGGTTTTTCTATTATTTGACATAGTGACCTAGTGTTTGACCCCAAAGATTGGATGAAAACTGTGACCTCTACTGTCTACACAAACAAATTGTTGACAGATGCACGCACGACGGACACCGGACATCACACGATCGCATAAACTCACTGTGTCACTTCGTGACAGGTGAGCTAAAAATAATGAAATATTTCAACCCTGACAACATGCCCTGTAGCACTTGGCGATAGTTAATCTATAAAAGACTTACGAAAATGGGGTGAAAAATGTAATAGTTGTGCACTGAAGCTTTTATATGTAATTTAAAACAAATGGAAATACCTCCTATACAAATAAGGCAATCATGAAACCGTGATAATATGCACTTATGCACTTGGAGATTATCAATCTGTAAAAGTTTTAGAAAATCACATGAAGGAGGTGTTGTGTACAGAAGAATATGTTACTTTAAACAAAGAGCAACAGCTCATTAAAACAAGAGATGTGTTTGTCAGAAACACAATGCCCCCTACTGCGCCGCTTTGAAAAAAAAAAAAAAAAAAAAAAAAAAAGGCCTTTGACCTTGAAGTATGACCTTGACCTTTCACCACTCAAAATGTGCAGGTCCATGAGATACACATGCATTTAACACATATTTTTTTTAACCTTGAAGGATGACCTTGACCTTTCACCACTCAAAATGTGCAGCTTCATGAGATACACATGCATGCCAAATATCAAGTTGCTATCTTCAATATTGCAAAAGTTATGACCAACGTTAAAGTTTTCAGATGGACGCACAGACTGATGGACGGACGGACAGACTGACAGTTCAACTGCTATATGCCACCCTACTGGGGGCATAAAAATAATGAAATAGTTGGAGATAATAAATCTGTCAAAGTTTGACGAAAATGACATGTACAAATGTAGGAGTTACCAACACAAGAGTGTGATGGACAGAAGCACCTAAGCATGGAATGATTCAAACATTTCAATAGCCCTACCCCTTTTGGCAGGAAATAATAAAATGGAATACCCACCGTTCCTGCCACATCCACATCGGCAAATCTGTTGAGCAGGGCGCGAACAATACCATGGTAGCCTCCCTTGACGGCATGAATAAGGATTGTGTCCCCTGCCTACAAAACAGCCAAACCACAATGTACAATTTAATTACTGCTCAATCTCTATGAAAAACTAACTGGTACAATAAAGTTTAATACACTTCGACCCATTATAGCCAGAAGGACTTGCAGCTTTAACCCTTTGCATGCTTGGAAATTTGTCATCTGCTAAAATGTCGTCTGCTGAATTTCTAAAATTAGCATTTGCTTCGTTTTTTTTTCCAAAGAATACTATCAGAATAGCAAACAGTTTGGATCCTGATGAGACGCCACGTTCTGTGGCGTCTCATCTGAATCCAAACTGTTTGCAAAGGCCTTTAAAATCCGGTTCCAGCACTCAAAGGGTTAATGTTGTCCTATGAGAGCCAAAATGGCTTATCTGCTTCTTTGCAAATATGCTTTAGGACCTTATGGCTTTTAAAGACAACTATCTGATGTCATTTATGTAGATAATCCTGCCATTTTTTATCAAGATGCAAATAAAACTACAACGAATTTAACAAATTATTAAACTGAATTCAAAATATATGTAAATTGCTATTCTTAAATTTTCTTCGAATCTTAACATGAATAAGAACAAAAATCAAAAGAGCAGCAAATACAAGCAATAAAGAATAGTTTTACTACAAAAACATATCAGTGAGTGACAAGTATACACCACACATACCCTGTCGGCCACGTTGACATAGGCTTCTTTAGCAAGCAACTCTTGAACAATGTCTTCGTAGCCCTCTTTGGCAGCTATCATAAGAGCTGTGAAACCATCCTGCAACCAATTCACAAAGGATCATGTCAGTAGGTGCTTTTTCAACTGTTTATACCAAAAATTAAGATCTGAACAAATCCATTAAGTTAATATACCAGACTTTTTTGGAATGTGTAAATACGTAATGCTCACCTTATCGACTCCGCTCACGTTGGGGTTATGCTCCAGAAGTGACTGTACCACCTCTGTGTAGCCTCCCTTTGTAGCCACCAGCACCGCAGTCAGGGAGTCCTGAACACAGAATTTGGTTTAGGAACACATGTAGGAATAATATCAAAGGGCTTTGCCCATGCCCTATGACTACAACTATTCCCAAGCATAATCTTATTCTTCATCTCAAGTTTGTGCTTGTTTGTTTGTTTTCAACAGCATTTTATACAAATCATTGCAGTCAGTTATCCCACTCACACTTTCCTGGGTTAGCTGGTGTAAACCTGTGGAAGTTCAAGCTCAATTGCTCCATGCATTCTCATTGATAAATAAGTCAGGAGTCAGACATGTTAAAACTGGGCAATCAGGTATCTATTTTGAGACCAAACATAATATGGAGCTTTGAAATAATAATTTTCTTTCAGGCTTCTCGAAATTGCCGGTCGGCCGGTCCTGACCGGCAGATTTCCATTTGGTCCGGCAGGTTTAACAAGAATGTCGGTCCTGGCGACCGGAAAAATGTGAAATGAATGCAAACAAATCATAATTTTTTCAAAGTTGAAAATTCGAAGAGCAAACCCATTACTACATCATGAAAATGAAATCGCTCATTGTTTTGATGTTTGCAATAAGTTTGTTATGTACAATTAGCAAATCCAACTGGTTACACAACACCTACTTCAAACTCAGTGGCAAAATCGGCAACTGTGTTCTGCTAAAATGCAATTGAAAACGTAAAAGTCAAGGATAAATTAAATAAGTTATCCAGACGATTTAATTAAATGCAAACGCAGTGTATTTGTTAACAGAAATTGACTTCCATTTTCATCAGGTTTTCAGAAAGTCCCCGGGAAGCACGTTTTTTTCCATGACTGCGTATGACGCAATAAAACGCTGCTTTGTATCGTATTGCATTCAATCTAAATATAAGTTCACTTGTCCATAAATGGCCAGATTTTTGTTTAATTGATGTTGTAATAATATTGGATTATCGGATATATATGCACATTAGAAAAGCGGTATGTATACATTTATCAATACACATTTACTTTTTTCAATTTCGTTNAAAAATATGAAGAACTTTTAAAGTTATCGCAGGATCCAGAAAAGTGTGACGGACTGACAGACAGACTGACAGACAAAGCGCAAACCATAAGTCCCCTCCGGTGTAACCGGTAGGGGACAATAAAACATGGTGAACACTCTAAAAGTCACTTTTTTGCCAAATAATCTCGCAAATTGCTTGGAACCATTTTTTTTACTCTTCTGAGATACCATTAGAACAAATGTTCTGAGCAAGTATTATGATGATTAGGCATGATTTGACTTCTAGTGTTCATCCCCCTGACAAGATGACCAAGGAAGATACATATACGACCTACCATGCCAGTGTTATCCACAAGGGCCCCATTTTCCAGGAGAACCTTGACAATCTCTGCGTGGCCCTTCCTGCAGGCCCAGATCAGCGGGCTGGTGCCGTACTGGTGACAAAAACATGATCAAATGATTAGCCATTGTTGGAATATTGCCATTAAGGCATATGGGAAATTGTCCTTTTTGATAGAAGTCAGAAACTATATAATCAACATTTTACCAATCAATTGACTTGAATTAAATTAACTTTGAAAGCAAAGTCTGCATATATGCTACCTAAACACAATATTACAGCACAATACCTCCATCCAACTCAAGTTATTGAGAAGAAATAATGTTTCTTATTTTAGAAACAATGACTTTGAATCATTTGTGTGAAGTTTTGTTAAAATCTATCAAGGGGTTAAGGAGCAGAAGTCGTAAGAAGAAAAGTCTACGCATGCACCACATGCACTGGCGGACAATGGACAACACTATCCTAAAAGCTCCCCATGAGCACTATGTGCTAAGGTGAGCTTAAAAGATAGGGTACATCCTATTCGGAACTAAGTTAGCACAAATACGATGCACAAATAAATAAATTACGTTCTTAATTGTGTCGTGTTCTGAGAAAATTGGGCAAAATGCTTGTGCGTATATTGTCATCCCAGATTAGCCTGTGCAGTCCGCACAGGCTAATCAGTGACGACAATTTCCGCTTTTTTGGAATTTTTGTTTACATGATGTCACTTCTTAGCGAAAATCTAGTTAAGGCGGAAAGTGTCGTCCCGGATAAGCCTGTGCGGACTGCACAGGCTAATCTGGGATGACACTTTAAGCACAAGCATTTTGCCCAGTTTTGTCAGAACACGCCACAATATACTGCAGCTTACAGTTTGTTATTACTCATATTCATAAACTTAAGACGTCCAATTTATGTGACTCCACCTAAACCTTAATCATTCAACTGTTAAAAAATCTCCATAAAAAGACAGCCTTACCTTGTCAGTGCTGTTAACCTTGGCCCCTTTTTCGACGAGCGACCTTACGACCTCCAGGTGACCCCTCCCAGCAGCCCAGCAGAGACATGACATGTTGTGCTGCAAGGGGTATATAGGGGCACATTTTTAACGATATCAATGCTGATATGTTACTAATGGTTTGTATCTTTTCTATTTTCTTAACTTAAATTGTCATGGACTAAAAAGAAGATGTACTAGGATTTGAACAGAACACTATGTTAGCAAAGTAGAACTGAGAAAAAAAAAATCATGGCAATTCTATTTTAAACAAAAGTTCTAAATTCTTCATTTGAAACAAAATAATTGAAAATTGATTGATGAACACTTCTGTGCCAAGGTATTTGAGAGTGAAAGAGTTGCATTTGCTACAAGATCACTTCCTCTAATGCAGGCCTTAAGAGATGACTTTTTGAAAAACAATTAAAAAGTGTATTTCATGTAGCTGATATAACTGGCTTTTTAAACGTCTGTTTTCCCACACCTACCTCAGCTTTGATGTTTGGATCAGCTCCCCTGTCTAGCAGTTCTTGTACGACCTCTGTACGACCCTTGTACGAGGCCCACATAAGGGCTGTCCAGTTGCACTGAAATTATTGAGCAGCATTCTGTGAAAACTGGGCTTAATGCATGTGCGTAAAATGTTGTCCCAGATAAGCGTGTGCAGTCTGCACAGGCTAATAAGGGATGATACTTTCCGCTTTTATTGAATTTTTAAATGATATCTCTTTTCAACAAAAATCTAGTCTAGGCGGAAAGAGTCGTCCCTGATAAGCCTGTGTGGACAACTTCACAACTTCATATCAAGAGGAACAATGTCTGCAATTACATTGAAAAATGTAGGAAAACACTACCAAACAAGTTTTGGTCTTCTGACAGACAAACGGAAAAACCGATGGACAGGCAGACAGACAGACTGACAAACGTCCAGGGTTATTCCAGTATACCATCCATTACTAGGTATCAGGGGGTATAATAACTTAACTGAACTACTTTGCTTGGTCATACCATATGTGATGAAAATTTATAAACATTAATATATTGCTGTGATTGATTTTTTTCTACTTGAATGCAGACTTTTATTAAGTTGCCAGTGATATAAAGTAAAGTTATAATTACATCTCTAACCAAGTGGCTAGACATGAAAATGAGTATTCCTCTGAGAATAGTACATGAAATCAAGGATAAGGAACAGACAATAAATTGGTTACCATATCCCTGTGCTCAATGTGTGCATCTTTCTCCAGAAGTTCTATACATATCTCCAGGTAGCCATCTTTGGCAGCATAGGTCAAGGCTGTCCAGTTATCCTAAAGGGAACATTTGGTCAAATGTTGAGTTCATAAGAATTGACTAATTTATAAGAATTGATTGTTAATGAACATTCTGACTAAGACTTGAACATAACCAAATAGAGTCTGCTTTTATGCTTCCTTGGCAATACCTTTGCAAAATTTCATATACAGTGCCCCAGATAAGCTGCGTATCTGCGTTTTTCACCCTATTAAATTGTTTGAAAACGCAAAAAAAAACAATATAATGCGTATTGAAAACGCAATCAATTTGACATTTACGCTTATTCTTAAAATTTGATGCGTACGATACAAGTCTCGATCGAAAATGCTTTGCTCAATTTCGGTAATTTCTCTTTGGAAAAAATATGGAACGGCGACGAAGATTTTATTCATTCGAAAGTTATCAAGCGTCTGGATGAGGGAGGAGCAAAACAGTCGAAGTTATTCAAATGCTATGCGGACTAAATTTCATAGCAAATTAAGCATCTGACCAAAATATTTACGACGTGCATGTATTTGTAAAGCGTCTGTTCTTTCAGTTTCTATAACGGTGCGTTATAAAAATGTCTAAGCGAGGTCGAAAGATGTCCGCGATTGTTGCTCTAAATATTTGTAGATCGCAAACTATTTTCCAACCAAGTACAAACAACCGAATCATTTGTGTTATCGATTTGTTAGAAACTGTGTATGCAGCAGTTGAAAGAAGCGAGTTGACATCCCAAAAACATGACGGAAAGTCTGTAATTGAAAAAACCTGTAAAAAGTGGGAAAAAAATCATATCCCTGGTTAGACATTGTTGGCGTTGATGGGACAGAGAGAAAAAAAGTTGAAATGTGCATACTGCACCCAGTCTGTGCAACAGAAGTAAAGCAGCAATGATTTTGAGGTATAAATGTTAATAACTTAGTTCACCCTATTTAAAAACTGAAATTACCCTATTTTTCAAAATCAATGGGTGAAAACCCTATTACCCAAATAATTATCTGGGGCACTGATCTTAATATCCGCTCATTCTTGTTCAGCTGGTTTATCCCACCATAC
>VMBQ01000212.1:331302-355711 GCA_007657795.1 Dreissena rostriformis
AACCAGCAAAGTCCGCGGCTACGCCGCGGCCAGTAATTTTAGTACTCGACGGAATCACGCGGCGTATCGACGAGTCACGCGGCATCGATCCGCGCTACCTCGCGTACTTTCGCGGAATAAATCCGCCGCATACGTTCGCGGCGGATCGAGTGCAAAAATATACACCTAGATCTACATGTACATTTGTGTAGCGCAGAAACCTATATTTACGCTGAAGCAATTACATTTGTCGGTGTTTAATTGCTTTTAATTGATTCTGTGATTAAACTAATCAAAAACTAAAAGTAGTTGCAGATTCACAGTTTGATATTTTGAGTATTTTTTTTCGGATTAATGAATGCAACACTGTGTGGAGCAATTACATTTGTCGGATGTTTAATTGCTTTCACGAGAGGGCTTTTGTTTGCAGTTGCAGATTCACAGTTTGATATGTTGATATATATTATTATGCATTTAAATATTGACTGCAAAAATGCAATTGAAAACGTTACAGTCAAAGATAAATTAAATAAGTAATTCAGACAATTTAGTAACATGCAAACGCACCGTTTATTGTTAACAGAATTTCACTTTCATTTTCACAAGGTTTTCAGAAAGTCCCCGGGAAGCACGTTTTTTTGCATGGATATGCGTATGACGCAATTAAACGTTGCTCTGTATCGTATTGCATTTAATCTTAATTAGAGTTTTAATATTATGTTATTATTATTACATTAAATATAAAATTGGATTATCGGATATATATGCACATTAGAAATGCGGTGAGTATATAGTTTCTTCTTTAATTTGCATTCTTTTAAAATAATAATTATTTCTATCAGGATTACAGCAATTTCTTTAGAAACAGGGAATGCAATCACTAAAAACAAAACAACAACATGCTTTTTTATTAACTATTTTATCTATTTTGAATCCGCTCACATTCAATTAATTATGATTTTAAATATAATTATAATTGTTCTTTTAAAATGTATTGACTAACTAATCATTTTTTCAAAGATTTTTATTTTATGATGCGCATCGACTCGGCGTCATATCACGGACCGCGGCTTGCCTCGGCATGTCCCGGCGGACATGTCGCGGCGGACAGATGCTAAGCATTGCGGCGAAATGGCTTTAACGGCCGACTCGGCATCGACTCATTGCTCCTTGCCGCCGCGGATCGCGAAATATGTTTGTTCCGCGTGGGCTGTATTGTTTATACCCCCCATAACTTCGTTTTTGGGGTATAATAAACAGGAAGGCCATTATGGCCCTTCATTGCTCACTGGCACCAATTGCTGTAGACTTGACCAGTTGATCTAGTTTCTGATCACACTAACCCAGATTCAAACATGGCCTTTATATTGTCAAGATTAACATTTTGACCAAGTTACATCAAAACTGATTCATAAATATGGCCCTAGAGTGGCAACTAGTTTTTTTTTAATTAGACATGGTAACCTAGTTTTTAAACACATCTGACCCAGAATGTAACATGGCCTAGATATTGTCAAGATAAACATTCTGACCAAGTTTCATCAAGCTTGCTTCAAAAATGTTACCCATAGAATGGTCAGATAGTTTAAATATTTTACCTGGTGACCTAGTTTCTAGACCCAAGTGACCAAGATTTGAACTTGACCTTAGCATGGCCAAGATAAACATTCTCAACATTTTTTATATAGACTGAGTCATAAATGTGGCCTCTGCAGTGGTAACAAGGTTTTTATAAGATTTGACCTGGTGTCCTAGTTTTTTGTTCACATGACCCAGATTAAAATACAGCCTAGGTATTGCCAAAATGAACATTCTGACCAAGTTTCAAAAAGATTGAGTCATAAATGTTTTTCTAGAGTGGTAACAAGGTTTTCTCAGATTTGACCTGGTGACCTTTTAATGCACATGAACCAGCTTTGAAATTGGCCTTGATTTTCAAGACAAACATTATGACTAAGTTTCATAATGATTGAGTCACAAATGAGGCTTCTAGAGTGGTAACAAGGTTTTTTATAAGATTTGACATGGTGACTTAGTTTTTAGACGCAAGTGTCCAAGAATCAAACTCTGCTTAGATATTGTCAAGATAAACATTCTGACCAGGTTTTATCTAGATTGAGACATAAATGTGGCCTCTAGAGTGATAACATAGTTTTTTACCTGATTTCTAGTTGTCTACACACGTGACCCACATTTTAGCTAGGCCTTGATATTTTTTAAATAAACAAATGTTTGATAGAAGACCCCCAAAGGAACATTTGTGTACACTGTCATGAAGATTGACAAGGGAAATGTATAAAATGTACAAACATTTTGTGCAATGGAGTGGAAGCTTTTGAATAAATCTGGCAGAAGACCATCTGAACATTTGTGTGAAACTATTTACAAACCTTTACCATATGGTTAGGAAAGATATATTTAAGTTATGTTGGCAACATTGTGCAGTGATGCAAAACAACATGCACATTATTGTATGGTAGTCTTAAGGACCCTTTAAATTACATTTGAGAACATTTTCATGAGTATTGGACCCTAAGGAACTTAACTCTTCTGACAAGGTGGAGTTCAAAATAATGAAAGTACTTTATAAAACATAAATATCTAATTCTGAGGGCCCATTTTTATTGTTGAACTTTGCTGAGATATCGTAAGAACAAATGTTCTGATCGAGGTTCATGAAGATTTGACAAAGAAAGTGACTTCTAGAGTACAGACATGCTTTTTAAAATTATACCTAGTGACCTATTATTTGGGCTCACATGACCTAGTTTCAACCTTAGCCGAGATATCATTGGGAAAAATGTTATGACCAAGCTTCATGAAGATTGGACTGTTATTGTGACTTCTTGAGTGTTAACAAGGTTTTACTAAAGCCATATCAGGAAAACTGCTTTGCCCCCTGGACCGAAACCATTTTTGAACTCGGCCCAGAAAGGTCTCAAAATGTGACTTCAAGTGTGTTTATAAGGTTAAACTATAGCGATATAAGGAAATCTGCACCGCCACCAGCCATGTTTTTCAAGGAACCGGAACTATTTTAAAACTCAGTTGAGATATCATTAGAACAAATATTATCACCAAGTTTCATGAAGATTGGACCTTTAATTTGACTTCTAGAGTGTTATCTAGGTTTCACTATAGTGATATAAGGAAAACTGCTTCGCCCGCATGGGGGCCATGTTTTTTAACTGACCAGAACCGGTTATGAAATTTGCCCAGATATTATTAGAACAAATGTTCCTACCAAGTTTCATGAAGATTGGACTAAAAATGTTACTTCTGCAGTGTTAACAAGGTTTTACTATAGCTACTTTAGCCAGGTTTTTCAATGGAATGCATCCATTTTCGAACTCGGCCCAGATATGCTTAGAACGAATGTTCCTACCGATTCATGAAGATGAATGTGATTCAAGAGTGTTAACAAGGTTTTACTATAGCTACTATAAACATATAACGAAAACTGCCCTGCCTCCTGCCGGCCATGTTTTTCAACCGACCGGAACCATTTTCAAACTCAGCTGAGATATCATAAGAACAAATGTTCTGACCAAGTTTCATGAAGATTAAACTATACATGTTCCTTTTAAAGTGTTAACAAGCTTTTTCTTTAATTTGACCTAGTGACCTATTTTTTGACCTTACATGAACCAGTTTCAAACTAATCAGAATTATCATTGGGCCAAATGTTCTGACCAATTTTCATGAAGATTGGACAATAAATGTGGCCTCTAGTGTGTAAAAAAAGGTAAATGTTGATGACAGACGACCCATGTCGGACAAAAGGTGATCATAAAAATGGGGTTTAGACATAATTCTAATTTTAGATATGGTTTCCATATTGTACAGTGTAGCGGAACCATATGCAAATGTTTGAAAGAGAACTGAACTTACCTCAAATAATTTTCATCAAATGTTTATCAGCTGATGCCTCACAACTGGACTGTTAACGCTTCAAATGTACATCTGAAGCATAAGTAGTAAAATAATCCTCTCGCATCGCTATGAAATCCATTAACAAATATGCATTATCCTCTGTTAACAGTGGTCAATTTCATTGAAAACAGGAAAGAAAATTTATTTGTTTAAACATAAATGAGCCTCGGTCTGTGAAAATGGGGTTAAATGCATGTGCGTAAAGTGTCGTCCCAGATTAGCCTGTGCAGTCCGCACAGGCTACCCAGGGACGACACTTTCCGCTTTTATGATATTTTTCATTTAAAGAAAGTCTCTTCTTAGCAAAAATCCAGTTTAGGCGGAAAGTGTCGTCCCTGATTAGCCTGTGCAGACTGCACAGGCTAATCTGAGACAACACTTTAAGCACATGCTTGAAACTCCCTTGTCACAGAGCGATGCTCAAATATATCCATGCGTACTGGGTGGGTTGCAAACTGATCCAGATGATGAGCTGTAAACAAATCAAGTGTTACCTATTAGTATCACAGATAACTCATATCGAATAACACACATAAAATGTGACCCGCAATAATTTGGTACTTTAAGTTTAAACTACAGCACAGACAGATTGCTAACACAACAGAACAGTGTTAGAGCATTCTTTCAACTAATGTAAGTATCTGATATCTTTATCCCAACATAAGTACTTGAAGGCTTGACAGAATAGGTCAGTGACATACTGAACAAACATGACGAGGTATTCGTAATCATGCACATTATGTTTTTATGATGCCAAGCATTAAAGGCACTACTTCAAAGAATTTTTGATAAGAATGCAATCACAGTCTTAACTTGATTGAACCAAGCACTGGAATAAAATGAACAAGTATCAGCGTTCAAGAAAGGCAAACAAGAAACAAGAGGGCCATGACGGTCATGGGTCACTCACCTCAGTTGAACAAGAAATGCAATTTAAAACATGAGAATTCGGATTGGTCACAAGGGTTATTTGTAATATGATTGTAAACAGGACAAACTTCTGAGATTTTCAATAAAGCAATATAAGGAAAACAGCCATGTCCACTGGCAGAGAAATGTTTCTATAATAAATCAGTTATTAAGCTGAAACTGTTTTTCTATTTTAAGTTATCCAATAATTCATCAAACCATACCCATTTCTGCAAACCAAGATTTTCAAAAGAGTTGAATACCTGGTTATAAAACTGTAAAGAAGGCATTCTATGAAAGAGTGCCCTTAATATTCAACTGGAAAGAACTGCTTTCATAATGATGTAACAATACGTATTCAGCAGATAATCTTATCTAAGGACTAAAGCGTCTTACTTTTTCGAAATCAGTATTTACATGTGCATGTACATGATTTATAATCCATGTTGTTACATTGAGAAAATGATATATACAATAAATNACAAACCGACAGACAGACCGACATGTGCAAAGCAATATACCCCGTCTTCTTCGAAGGGGGGCATAATAATGCATCAAACCATACCCATTTCTGCAAACAAAGATTTTCAAAAGAGTTGAATACCTGGTTATAAAACTGTAAAGTAGGCGCATTCTATGAAAGAGTGCCCTTAATATTCAACTGGAAAGAACTGCTTTCATAATGATGTAACAATACGTATTCAGCAGATAATCTTATCTAAGGACTAAAGCGTCTTACTTTTTCGAAATCAGTATTTACATGTGCATGTACATGATTTATAATCCATGTTGTTACATTGAGAAAATGATATATACAATAAATAATGATAACACTGCTTATACTGACATACCACCATCGTCCCCAAATGCAAACATTTTACATAGTTTTCTCTATAAATTTTAAGGTCAAATACTGATAATCATGTTTGCTTTCTTATCACATGTGGCCTGAAAGTCATCAAGAGAGGATTTAAATGTTATTCACCGGGGACAAATATAAAAACATGTACATAATGTATTCCTAAGCTTGTCCTGAATGGGGGACATATTTTTGCCTAAAGTTGACATAAACAATCTCTTGTTCACACATGCTCACTGTTTTCTTCAAACAATACAATTTCATGAGAATTTACATTCAAGGACTTCCAATTTAAAATAAAATGGATTGTGCATATTGTGGAACTCTGTTCGTCACCCATTATGGTAAACAAATGTGCATCACTGTGGGAAACTGTGTACCTTATTATTATAAATAATTATATGTAAATTAAGCGTTGTGCACCTATAATGCAAACACCACACATCATTGTGGGAGATACCGTCCGACTAGAAAGATTTAATTATTAAACAGTGCATCTCCAATAAACAGATGGTCAACATTCAAGCCAGTTACCAATAAGTGGCAATCAATGGCAATTATATACAAACTGTTGTACTTAAGCATTACCAAGTACCAATAAACGACCCTGCAAATGCCATTTAATTTTGTAAGCAGTGAAGCACTTAATTATCCCTTATATGTTAACTTTGCAACATGGAAAGTGTTTACTTAGCACATAAATCGTTACTAGGCTAACTAAAAAATAACAAAAAATAGATACTATTGAATATACCATAAATATTGCATATGCAGCTAATCATTAGCTGCCTATGCAATATTTATGGTATATTCAATAGTATCTAATAGGCTTATGATACATGTAAGTGTCATGCAAGTGCACAAAGTATTACCTTGAGAGCCTTGCTTGGCATTGTAAGCAGATTGCCACAACAAATCAATGGGAGATTATATTATTGTAGTCATGATACAAAATGCACATACCGGTACTTCATTTTACTGCTATATTGCGTTTGCGTAGGTTTATATCCATTTTCACAAAACAGTTGAGACGCTTAAAATCGACCATTTCCAACTAAGAAATCCATAAAAATATTGTCCCATAAATAATCATGGTTTTACAGTATTTCATAAATTATTGCATCTAACAAATAAACCTTTTTTACTATAAATTGAAATGCATGACAAACAGACTGAAATCAAATTTCAAAACAAGACATTCCTACTTTGACAAACAAACCTCTAGATACACTAAAATGCCACTTTGGAAAGTCTTATGAGTTTTATATGAGCCTTGCTCTGTGAAAAGGGGGTTTAATGCATGTGCGTCAAGTGTCCTCCCAGATTAGCCTGTGCAGTCCGTCCGCACAGGCTAATCAGGGACTACACTTTCCGCTTTTATTTTTTGTTCAAAGGAAGACTCTTCTTGACAAAAATCCTGTTTAGACGGAATGTGTCGTCCCTGATTAGCCTGTGTGGACTGCACAGGCTTATCTGGAACGACACTTAACACACATGCATTAACCCTTTGAGCGCTGGAACCGGATTTTGAAGGCTTTTGCAAACAGTTTGGAACCAGATGAGACGCCACAGAACGAACAGAACGTGGCGTCTCATCAGGATCCAAACTGTTTGCTATTCTGATAGTATTCTTTGAAAAAAAATCGAAGAAAATGCTAATTTTAGAAATTTAGCAGACAACATTTTAGCAGACGACAAATTTCCCAGCATGCAAAGGGTTAAACCCCTTTTCACAGAGTGAGGCTCATATACATTATCACAAGTAAGCAAAGACCACTTGATTTCTCTTGTATCATTTGCTTTCTGTACAAGTGTCATAACTCAACCATTATTTTCTTAATTTGCAGATACTTGAACAGTGCAAAGTGCAAAACATGTGTGTCTGTGTGTCAGAATATTTAACTTTAGTCTTTAGGATCCCTATATACATCATATATGAGTCATCTATATATGTATGGAAATGTTTTATTTTTAAGCAAATTAATTTTCAGACCCCTGAACCAAAATTAAGAATTTAATTTAAACCAGACAAACCTACATAGCAGGTTATTGTGTTTGAAGAAAAATCCAATGAAGAATTGCGTTGCATAATAATAGTTATTGTCAAGGTTGTTTTTGCTCATGTTATTTTGCAACACAACGTGTTTGTTGTTTGAATGTTTTAGTTGCTGTTGTTGTTCTTTTGTAATTTTGAAAACTAATGCCTTTTCTGATTTTCTTCAATATACAATGGACACTGTCAAAGCTCCAGAAAAGAAGCATATCTGTGAATTTAAGCATTACAAATTAAAAACAAGGCTTGTCACCATAGGATGACATATGCCCCCTTTTTCAACATTTTTCTAAACCTAAACGCAAAGTGTTTTTCCACATTTTTCGAAACCTAAACGCAAAGTGTGATGGAATTTAAGACAGACGGACAGACAGACAGACAGACAGTGCGATCACTATATGCCCACCTTCGGGGGCATAACAAAGCATTGAAAATGAGCCGAGTGCCTTACAGTACGTATTATGAATTGTGCTACAGGTACATATTTTGTATAGATTAACCAAAATATTATAGTATAGTATAAGTAATTGTGTAAGTTAGCCTTAGAATCGATTTGAAGTGAATCAGAGGAACCAAAATTACTCCTTTAACCCTTTGAGCGCTGGAACCGGATTTTGAAGGCCTTTGCAAACAGTTTGGATCCAGATGAGACGCCACAGAACGTGGCGTCTCATCAGGATCCAAACTGTTTGCTATTCTAATCGTGGTCTAAGAAAAAAAATCAAAGAAAATACTAATTTTAGAAATTCAGCAGATGACATTTAAGCAGACGACAAATTTCCCAGCATGCAAAGGGTTAAATGGCATCCACTGATTATAGTTATTAAAAAAGGCAATTTTTAGCGGATTCTGTCAGCCTCTGCCCGCAATAATATATTGAAATATGTCAGAGGCAATTATTCTAATGACAGTTCTTAAATATTTAAGTGATTCTTGATTACCTTAAAGCTACAATAGTTGATAAATCAAACAAGAAAACCAAACGTTTAGCCAGCAAAAAATGTTCCCCCAAAACATCGAAATCATGGAAAGCTAATTACATTTGGCTTATAGTTAACCAAGATGAGCGAGAGATTCGATTGATATGTAGATTATGCATAGAAAAGAAAAAGTAATTATGCAATTGCAGGTTCTGTTTCTATGATAAATGTAGTACATGAATTGTATAAATGCAGAAGATGCATTCATAACATTTTTTCTGCCAAATTCAGTAAGCAAATATCACCTTTTGATAAGCCTACATTGTACATATTATTTTCTACATATATTCTTACATGTATATATAACACAACAAATACTCTATTGAAATGGTATACAAATGACAATATCTCAAAAACCCTTAAAAGCTAATGAGTCTAAAAAGATCAGCGGTAAAATACTTTTAAGGGTATACAGGCCTTTTTCTGCCTTTCTCACGGGTCATATAGTTTGACCCATTCCCCTTGCCAAATATGGAATTTTGATTATTAGACTCTATATCTCAATTTCATTTTTTAAACAACCAACAAAATATATAACCATAATCTATATGATTTATATCCAAAATGGCTGGAAAACCCCCTGCCCAAATAATGCTTTTGTCGATGAAAATAAGCCTCCATTGTACATATTATTTTCTACATATATTCTTACATGTATATATAACACAACAAATACTCTATTGAAATGGTATACAAATGACAATATCTCAAAAACCCTTAAAAGCTAATGAGTCGAAAAAGATCAGCGGTAAAATACTTTTAAGGGTATACAGGCCTTTTTCTGCCTTTCTCACGGGTCATATAGTTTGACCCATTCCCCTTGCCAAATATGGAATTTTGATTATTAGACTCTATATCTCAATTTCATTTTTTAAACAACCAACAAAATATATAACCATAATCTATATGATTTATATCCAAAATGGCTGGAAAACCCCCTGCCCAAATAATGCTTTTGTCGATGAAAATTCTTCCCTATTTGGAAGATTTCGCGACTCGAAAAATCCCTATTTTGCTAGGTACTTTTTCCCCAAATAGACAGGAAAAGGCCTGGTATAGCCTTTATCTCGAGCTCTGGTCACTGTGCACGTCAGAGGTCATTATCAACTAAGATTACTGCTGCCCATAGGTTGAGATTAATCAGTGGAGATAAAATCTTACAGATAATGAATGATAAGATGTTTAGTCTGGATCAATTACATGAGTAGAATACCCCATCAGACAATTCTACAAACATGCATTTACCTTTTAATGGAGAAATTGGCGGAGAAATCTGCTCCCAGACAAAAAACTGACTACTTTGATATCATCTATCAAGATGGAAATTGCTAATGGAGATCAACTTAACGTTTCTCAATGGTTACATATAATTTGTTGTTGGCAATGACTCAATAGCAATTAATTCAGGTGGTTTATGCCAGTAATCTAACCATTCTGTGTCTGATTTATCACATGAATACGGCACATCCTACAATTTTTGCCTACCAGTATAATGTAGGGTTTTACAAAGAAAGAGTAATTGCTTAAAGTAAAACTGCAATTTAATAAAGTAAATTGCAATTTACTTGAATTGATGCAAGCAAACTAATCTGCAAAGGATCTACATAACTAAGGTTCAATTCTGATATCCACAATTTGCCAACTTACATGTGCAAAATCAGTACAGATACAGATTACCATTAACTTTTTGAATACAAATTACCGTTTAATTGAATCTGCGTTATGTATTTATCGTTACTTGAAGCTTCTTTCCAGCATAAAAAAACATGTACACAGTGTATTTGTAGCCAATAACTTAGCTTTCTAATCAGTGTCCGACAAATCCATTGCCCGGAGCCCGGGGGCTACCGATTTTTTTCATCGGGCTACTGAAATTTTCCAGCTCACGTCCGCCGGACTACTATAAATTTCTAAGAGCGGTAGCCCGGTTTATTGACAGACATACGTAGAATAAACACGCTGACCTTGTGTTTGTACACTGTGTATTGCTTATAATCCGACAACAAAGTGCAATCTATTATCTAATCAGTCATCCATCACTTGCGGTAATGTCGATTGTAAACAGTATCAGTGTATTTAAATCATCCAATCAGAATCAACATTTGTCGTCTGCTAATAATATCATGAGAGCCGAATGGATAGTTTGCGCACGTGATGCAACGTCATTTCACAATTTGGAATTCTTTGTTTTAACCGCAATAATGAGTAATAGCGACAACGTTTTGATGTCGTTAAATATCCAAGGACGCCGAACGGTAACGAAACCGAAAATGAATATTAATTACACTGGTGTGAACGTGGTTAACGAGTAATAGCGACAACGTTTTTGATGTAAAATATCCAAGGACGCCAAACATTAAAGAAATCAAAACAATAACGTATTCTTCAAAACGGTAACGAAACCGAAAATGAATATTAATTACAATGGTGTGAACGCGGTAAACACCTGCTAATTAGTTTGCATTGTCGATTTATGATTAGATTAAAGGAGCGAATGTTAATAATTAAGGTAAGTTTAATTTCAATTGAGACAAGCAGTGTTTTAATTATTTGATCGAGTTGTATATAAGATGCACCAATTTTGTATCTTTTATTATAATGTATTAAATTAGTTTTGAAGGTGAAATGCGATGTGTGATTGGTTTAATATTGATTGATTGGATTTATGAGCTTTTGTGTATTTAATTTGGATTAATGTGCACATGTGTTTTAACTTATAATATATCCTCTAGGATACTTGTGTTAATAGATTGAATTACAAAATGGACCGTTTTGTGGTTCGTTCTTCAGGATCGCAGGAACCAAGTGCTAAGAAGAGATGTCTCGATGAGACACAGTCTGATACATCTAAGGGTCCAAAATTCACAAGATATCGTCAGCTACTGACTAGAAATGATATTGACTGTGTACTATAACTGTATACTGAGTGCAGTTTAATAAGACTATTTGCTATTGGACTGAATGAAATCATTGTGTCAATGTGTGATACTGTTGATAAGTGATTTGTTATGTGTACTGCATGTCACATCATAATACTTGTTGTATTATGTGTATGTAATTGAATAAATAAAATAAAGATGAAAACTCCCCTCTTACCATTTTGTAGGTAAATTTTATGGGCTACCAAATATTTTTACTGGTAGCCCAGTGGGCTACCTGAAAAATAGGAAATTTGTCGGACACTGCTAATTAAAGATTAGTTTACACTATTTATTTCTGATTGTCCAAGCCTGGTATACAACATGTAAATTAAAATGTAAAGATGAATAAGTCTTCTTTAAAAATTGAATTTAAAAAAATAACTGTAAGTCAAGAAACTTCTAAGAAAATGCATCTCTCCTGAATGCAGACATTGACAGAAAACAGGCTTTAAACATTTTTTTTACAAAAGCCCAGAACCACATAAAAGGCATCCCAAAACTTCATCTTTCAACTTATTCTCCAATGAAATGCATTTAAATGTTGCAAACAGTTAAACACATGATATAGGAAATAACCACAAAAGGCATATTGTTATTTATAAATTGTTTTATACCAGAAAAGAAAAAGAATTCTCTATAAAAAGTCACTTCTTTTGACCAAGGAGGGATCATTAATGATTTAGTAGAATTCAACCTCTAAACACAACATTTATAATGATTGTATACATACCGTGATATAAGCATATAAGCATATACACTTAAGATGAACACGTTTGTTTATTCATCTAATCCAGTGGATATTCAAATTGATTTAAATGATGCACAGAGTGATTGTAAACTATGAACATAGTTTCGCTCAACCAATATACTGTATGCAAATCTTTATTGGAAGTGGTTCATGCACATTCATGTTGGCGCAAAATGCAAATAGAACTACAGAAGAAGAAGTACCAATCATACAACGCATATACATGTACATATAAGCCCACAGGTTATTTGAGAAGCCACATCTGAGGACACCATGCATTTATAACAGTATATTTAACCTGCAGATAACTCTGTTGGGAAACAAGTGGTGTTATTTCATTAGTATTGGCTTTACGACTGACATATGTATCATTATCTATTCGCTTATTGATAATGCCTGCTTCAACCCAATATCAGATATTGGGAAAACTGTTCTCCACGTCTGCTTCCCATGAATAAAGAACTGAGAGCATGCTTTGAAGTGAAAAGCAGTCATATTTCTCAGTGAAAAAAAGTATTGTCATAGTAACGTACACTCATTGAGAACATGTGCATGTTAAAGGTGAACCTTTGCTTTCATTCTTTATCTTAACATGAGATGTTGTTAAACATGTATGCAAAACAACTTTCAGCCATTTTGCATGTCTTTGTGACCATTTACTTTGATCTCTTGAACACAAGTTAAATAAGGTCTTCCTTCTCTCAAAACTAACCACCATACTCATTTAAATGATTCCAGGTTTAAACTTTCTCAACATATTTAGTGGAAACATTATTCATGTTACATGCCCCAAGGACATTGACCTCTTGTTGGTTAATCTCAACAGCAACATCTCCCAACTAATCACCAGACAAATCTGGGTGATGTAAGGTCCTCTATACATAACCGTTCCCCTTTTAGTTGACTTGCCTACATTCAAATGTTTTATGACAGGCAGGTGATATACAATCAGTCTGTTATGTGTTGGTGAAGGTTTAAAGTAATTCATTTTTTCAAGATTGCAATAGTAACTAACTATCGGTAACATGGATATGTTTCTGTCACTGTTTCTGCATAACTTCATAAAAGCATGAGCCAGTGAAAAACTATAACAATACATTGTGCCTTAATAAACAGGAAGGAAAATAGCAAGTAGCAGTGGTCAAACCCACAACTGCCAAACATTCAACAGTAACATGGCGGCCTACCATTATCTCGGACACTGCTTTTTTTACCACTCACACTACACTCCACTTGTCATTAAAGCCCCTTTAACAATCAAAGTCAATGAAAATTTGTAATATATTTCGTACAATAAAGTTAACACATAAATAATCAGTGTACCTTATAGCAAATTTCAACGTAAGATGTGCTCTGGCCCAAAGCGAAATTTAAGTATGTAACTATAATTGAAATTATTATGCCCCCGGTAGGGTGGCATATAGTGATCACACTGTCCGTCTGTCTGTCCTTCTGAAATTCCGTCACACTTGCCTTAAGGTTTCGAAAATTGGTCATAACTTTTGCAATATTGATCATAGCAACTTCATATTTGGCATGCATGTGTATCTCATGGAGCTGCACATTTTGAGTGGTGAAAGGTCAAGGTCATCCTTCAAAGTTAAAGAAATTGCATTTTTCCCAAAATGGCCAGAAAAAGACCTGTTTTCCTTGCTCAACCCAATCCAATTGTCTTGCTATCCAATCAGCTGTTTATGCTAGCTTCACCCAGGGCTCTTGCTGGCCATCAGGGGAAGGTACCTAGGGCCCCCATGAGGGGGAATTTTCGCGGCTTTTCCCTTTTTGGGGGATTTTTTACTTACTCTCTAATTATTACATTTGTACATGTTTGCACTATATTCATTGCTTTTTTCATAATTAAGTATGTTTGACAAGATTAAATTTTAAAATAGAATTGAGATATAATAATCATGAGACACATATATATATTCTTTCTATTAAAAAATAATAAAAGAAAATAGGGGGAATTTTTCCCCCCCAAAAGGAGAATAAAGTATTCTTTTCAGGTGGGGGAATGCGGCCGAATTTCGGCCGTGAATTTTACAGATTGAGGGCCCTGTCACCTGATTAAAGTGTGATTGACAGTGTCTACCTAATTAGCTGGCGTCTTCAAAAGCATTACTGTCTTAGTGTTTTTAAAGACCATCATTTAAAACTATGCCCCTACATGTTTAATTTAGGGAGAAGAACTCTATAAGACCTTGTCTTTCCTTCCAATCCCATTTGAACATGTACGTATTATAAATATTTATGAATTTCTATGTAAAACAATGTGTATTGTTTGAAATAAATATGTTTAAACTATTGTTTAATTGAAATAAGGATGTGTTGGGTATTTAATTGGTACTCGGTAAGAATAAGTTTTAACAGAAAGATGCAATTAACTTGCAATTTCGCCCAATTTCCAGAAGAAAGTCTGTACATGTTCAATTAAATCTTCTTTTTTTTATTGATTTATTCGTGAATATATATATATAACAACAGTTCATACAATACATTTTAAAGTCACAACATTTAATAATTTGATTGCAGTTATCACAGATTTAGAATCACAGTGCATTGATAGATCACATGTATAAATCACAGTCAACGTTAATCAGTTACAGTCATTTACACATACATAGTCAGTAAATATGGCAGAGACATGGAATACCAAGATGTTGAATACAAGACATAATATATATATAACACAGGTTGACCCATGAAAGTTTAACGACTTGGGTCATCCTGTGTTATATATATATAATGTCTTGTATTCAACATCTTGGTATTCCATGTCTTGATATCTTAATTTATATTCACTTGTTGATTTGTCATTCAATGGGAATACCCACGTCCCACAATTCATGTTGTTCATGAACTTCCGTAAAAAGGCGAACGTTTACAAACATGCACAAATTTCTTTCTGATAATTTGGCAATACACTACAAAATTCCTTAGGATATAGCTTTTTCTTTAACCGACCTAGTTTTTGACACCACATAACCCTGTAACAAACTCTGTCAAGATATGATTGGGATAAATTTTCTGACAAGTATCATGAACATTTTGCAATAAATGTGGCATCTAGAGTGCTCACAAGCTTTTTCTTTAATTTGAAATAGTGACCTACTTTATGACTCATGGTAATCCATTTTCAAACTAGGTAAACATATCATTGGGCAAGATTCATGAAGATTGGGCAATTAACAATTTGACCCAACATGATCCAGTTTCAAATTCATCTGAGACATCATTGCCATTGGGACAAAAGTTCTAACCACAGGGATTTCAATAGATTTTAAAAACCAGGAGTCAATGACCCCTGGACTGAAATTTTGAGGGGTCAAATTGAAAAAAGTTGGGGTCAATTTTGAAGCGCAAAAAATAAGTGTACATGAATTGTGTTTTTGTCTGTATTATTCAATTTTTTTAAGGTGACATAATTTGCATACAAAATGATTCATATAAAGGAACACAAGTAATATCATAAACTTTTTATGAATAATACTATACTGGTATCAACTAATTTATAATTCATGTAACTAGCACCATTTATTCTTTTGTTCACGATAAATTACTTGCAGTTATTCACAAGCCTCACTTCCTAGGTAAATGAATTAGTCAACAAAAATGTAGTTGTTGTTGTTGAATTAGTCGTAAATTGACGTATTTTTTTCTAAGGTTTCCATGGGACTTTCTCATTGAGTGCATTTATTCCACTGTAAGTTGTAACTGTAATGTTCATTCTAAAAAATACATGTACCGAGTTGCAATTTAGTTACAGCACTTTTGCAACACGCACGCTTTCCATGCGTGACAGTCGACATCAACAATTTCGCGCACTTATTAAAACACAGGTTTTACCTGTATACTGATTGGTGTACGCTGTAGATGGAAATTTGTACCAGCAAATCCCGTGGCTGTAGAAAAACGATGTGCTTCAGTTCTATAAATGGACATGATGAAATATACATGTACTGAAATTGAATTGCCGCATAAAATTGTAAAAAGGATATTGTTTTCACAACTTTCTCGCCATAAGTAATTAATTGCTCACCATAAAGGTATGATGATGATGTTCGACACCGTCTTTAAAGTACTTTTAAATTACCGAATTACACCTTTCACAAACAATAAATTCGATCAGAGTTAACACAGTTCACAAACGATTGTGTAACGGTTACGATTTAAGCAATTTACTTAGTCAATGACGTCACATGAAATACATTTAAAGTTCTCAACTGCTAGACGGTACCCGCTAATCGGCGCCACTTCAAAGGGCTGCTTTGAACTTTCATGACCACGTGTTGTTTTATGTAAACTTATTTCGCAAAAAGTGTTGCTAAGAACGGCGCCGTGTTCGTTGTCAATTTATACGCGTAAATTGGTCTTTCCGATATAAACAATTGTTGTTCTCGCAGTTTGGATTTAATTGTTGACAATTTATAATACGGGTCGAAAAGAAACTTTTGTGTTTATGTCATTTAATAGTTGTTAGTTTTGTTGAAAGAGTAATAGTAATGAGTAATAGGTGTTTTGTTTGGATTTAATTATGGATTATGCACCATAATTCAAAGGTACTGTTTTAACGGCATATGCATGTGCTACTAATTTCCCAATAAATGCGCACACGCACTCTATAGACGGTGACATGTTTATTGGAAGAGATTAGATAAGATAAACGACGCCTGGGGTATCCCCTCTATGTATTGACCGAGTTTGGGGGGCATGAATGTCAATTAGGAGCATAACGGGATTTATATCATGGAAATATGGTCAGATATAAACTGACTGACGCGCGGGTCAAATTTTCGGTGCGTCAAAATGACGCACGGCAGAAAAAATGGTCGGGTCAAAAACGAGTCATTTTCAAATTGCTCACGTCAAAACGCAGGATTCTGCGTCTATTGAAATCCCTGTAACCAATTTTGAGAAGATGAAAATAAATGTAGCCTCTACAGTGTTCAGAAGTTTTTGGCATTACAGTTCTGACAGAGTTAAATGGTTGCATATCATTTATCACTTCACGTTTTAACTTGCACAGTAAAGACTGAATCCGAAATTAGGTTTCATCCGAAGTTAACCTACAATAATGCAACAGGAAGAGTACAGTTCTAGACACATATAAAAATTCTATTTACACACCCCAGAACATAACTCTTTATTTTCAGTAATGCCTCTTATATAAATACACGAGATCAGACATTAAAAGAGAAAACATTTACCTTTCACAGGAAGCTGAAAAAATATTAAGGCTGCACAGCACCATTACTCAGCATCAATTTACAAATTGCCAATCTCCATGCAGAGTTGTCGTTCCTTGCTATCACATACAACTATGCCCGTCAAAACACTGCGCGGACGTTGACAAATTGCATGGAAGGTACTCTTGCACGGAGGTCGGATTCTGCACGGACACAAAATATATCGGAATCCACGGATTTTTTCTAATAAGGCCTAAAAATCACTTGTTCCGACTAATTTCGCCAAAAACGTGGTTAGAATATGCAGTGGCATACATAAATCTTCCAAGGCTCTTTTTTACATTCTTCATTCAATGTTAGTTGATTAAAAATAAATTAAGTGAATATGATTGAATTTAACAAATACGACCGCAAACTTTGTATCGATTGGATGAAGTTAACAAAAAAGATCGAAAGCTAACCCAGGATCCCCCCCCCTAAAAAAAGCAATAGGGTCGGATTGCTTTGCGCCGTAATGGTTAGGGCGTGAGTACCCTTAGGAAACTCCATGCACCTGTCCGGTTTGGTGACCACCAACCAAGCTCACATGCGCCGGGAGCGGGTATTGAATCCGAATCGACTAGATGAGCAGCGGATGTATCAACTACTGTGCTAACCGGACAACCTATCGATTTATATCTTAAAGCAACGCGAGCTAGACGAATTAATTAAACTCTGAGGTCCAATAGGCTCTCGAATGTTTCACAAAGGCGACTTTGGCTTAAGCATGATGTTTCTCAGTCGTTTTGCGACGATCTGGATCCTTTCGTTTCTGATTTTAACCATTCTGCAACCTTTTGGATTTTCTTTGACTTTTCGAAATCGAAGAATCTTCGGCATCTAATTTTGTTTTACATTCGGACGGTTTCGTGATGTTCGGCAAAATCGACAACCATTCGAAATGTTCTGGTACCTATCGCAAATGTCACGGCATGTTTGGAAAGCCGTTTGCAAGGATTCTTAATATTGATCAATCTTAATCGGATCATGCAGGATTCGGAATGACAGCAGAAAGCTTCGATAAGACGCCGAGTGGAACATTTCTGATTCGGTCAGGAGGATGTAACTAGCTACGGATTGCATTGTATCCCTGATTCATAAGTTTTCCACTTGAAATCTTCGTGGAGCTTACCGCTGTCATTTACTACATTGCAGGATCCGCTAGGGATTGGTAAAACATCAAGAAGCACACGGCTTTTCAAAGATGCCGAATCAATATCGACGAGTTCCAGAACGTTCTAAGATTGTACCGATGATCGGCCGAACAACCCGAAACTGTCCAGAGTTGAACATTCGGCTTTAACATTTTGAAAATTTCGAAATTTGGGCACCTAAGTTTTCGACTTGAGATTCTGAGCAAACATCGAAGGTTCCATAAGGTAGTAGAATCGTTACGATAAGTCAATACATGGGCCAAGATCGTCGCTTAGAGATCGACACACAGAAACATCCCGATTTTGTCGAAATGGTTTATGGAGCCAGTGGACGGCAGATTTGTGCTTATATTAAAGGGTAGCAGGCTCTTTCGGCCCCAAGCTCTTTCGGCCCAGTTCGAAATTTCAGGCTTATTCGGCCCCAAGCTTATTCGGCCCCAAATCGACCAGGCTCATTCGGCCCCATATTTTATTACACCTATTAACAGCGGGTGTATGATTGAATAAAGGTGTTCAAAATGATATATATTGTGTTGTCGGTTTGTTCCTTTGTATTGCTTTTGATTATTGATGATAAAATGAAATTAATTGAAAACCATTATTGTGATTCTTAAAATACGAAAAATAAACAGTGTTTGTCGTAAAATATATAGACTATGGACATACTTATTTGAAGAAGAAAAAAACGAGATTTTCCTTTTGAAAAGTCGTTTACGGGGTAAAATTAACCCTGTGAGAGCAATATTTTTGTGTTCATATTAGGAATTGTATGTGTGGCAACATATGTGCCAGTACCGTTTAAATTGTTCAATGTTATTGTTTGTCAACAGAAACCTTAATTTGTATGTGAAAGAAATAATTAATTTATAATAAAATATCCCCGTCGAATCGTACTAAGTGATCCATTGTCCATGTGTTTATTTATTACTTATGATTGTTTGTGATTTGTGGTCGCAAATACGTTTCGTTTCGCGTTGTTCATTTTATAAGTGAATGGATATATAGATCACAACATAGTCATATTCTTATCTGACAAAAGCGTGTGTGTAATTCAAAGTTTATAAGGTATTTATGCGTCTGAGGCTGCAATATGTGAGTACCCCGGAGTGTGTATCAGCACTCCTACCTAATCATTCTCCTAGACTCACGAAATATGGGACGAATTTTGAAATGTAGCTGCAATTTCCAGCTCTGTGTGTTTTTTTTTTAATGAAAGATATTTAATGTTTGGCGTTGTCTTGTCCTCTGGAGGCAAACCGGAGTACCCGGAGGAAACCCCACCAGGTCGGTACGGGGGCCATCAGTGAAACGCACATGCTCTCTGGAGTGGGGATTGAAACCAGGTTGCCTAGGTGAGAAGCTTGTACCAATCACTGCGTAAACCGGGCAGCCTTTCCGACAAAATAAACTTTAAACCTGTTATATATATTGTCAACGGCATTACATCATAGAAGATAAATAGGGTGTTACATATTGTCAAGAAATATGTTAAAGGGACATTACTGTGTTACACTAAATACTAGATCCCATAAGAGTTGTCTCTACTGTTAATCTTGTGTTTATATGACTATGCTTAATAGTTTGTTGTACACTTGTAGCTTGGGTATGAATGAATTAACATGTAGCCACATTCGCCTGTACAACAACCGTAAACCGGGCAGCCTTTCCGACAAAATAAACTTTAAACCTGTTATATATATTGTCAACGGCATAACATCATAGAAGTTAAATAGGGGACACATGTGATTTAAATGGATCAAAGTTAACACCCACACTCCCAACGAAAATCGTCGTATCGCCCTTGTTATTTGTGTCATTATGGTAACTGGACCTGATGATATGAAAACTAATTACCGGGAATCAAAGACTGTAGATATTATCCGCAAAATACACGAATGTGTCCAAGCATGCGCACAGAGATGCAATCGGTGTTTGCTTCCGGTAAATTGATAAAATATCAATGTTCACTAAAATCTTCCAGAATATAGACTAAAGCATGAGTGACAGTGATCCTGTTACTTTAGAAGGGTAAAGCTGTATACACTTGTTGAATCTAATATTGTGTTTAGTAATTTTACTAATGCTTGTGCCATTAAAGCAGCACGGCCCAGACATATTGAATGATCGGCCTTTATTTTTAATTGGCAAACAGACAATGTTGTTCTCGAAAGGTTTAATTAGTACATACGTGCAGCTCACAGTTGTTCCTGATCAGGCCTTTTTCATGTTGAAACATTATGTCTTACGTTTGTCTATAAAATTGAGTTCAATCAGCCTAATATATCGAAACAGTGTCCGAAAAAATCCCAAAATGAAGGAAAGTTGTGTCTAAGGCTAGTATTCCATTAATCCGCATCCGTAAAATCATAATACAAACGCTCTATTCCAATTATCCGCATACGTCGCACGTATCTTCCTTTTTTGGGAAAACTTATGAACTGAAAACATGTCTGCAGAAGCAAAGTTAAACCATTTTTTAAATAATTGGTGCTGCCGTTGTTCATGCAAAGAAGTGTAAACATAAACAAAAGCACAGATGTGGGCAGGTTTAATAATTACTCCTATAAATCACATTATTCGTTTCACAAACAGATTATTTAAATTATTTGAAGTGAAAATAGAGTCCCAATATGCAGTACTGCGTTGGTTGTATAATTCAGGATAATTTTTCATGAATAAAATTAGTTTTTCAGTTGATTGTTGAGATGACAGCTTTCACTTGATCATTCTTTTGCTGACACCTATTGCGCGTGCAGATATGGGATGCGGATGAATGGAATAAGCACAGTGCATTTCAACTTGTTCTATTTTTTTGCGGATATGCGGATACGGACAGATGGAATACTAGCCTAATTTTGTTCCAAAAGCAAGTGAAGAAATACAATGAGCACTGAGCATTCCAGCAAAAAAACATGTACAAGATTGGTTTGTGCAATTAAAGGGACTTGTTCACAGTTTATCACAATGAGAATTTTTCAACTTTTTGTCACAGATTCAAGAAATAAACGAACAATGTACATCGTTGTGCGGAATAACACTTATGCCGCAGACTGATACTGAAAATACACTTTCGTTTACGAAAAATCATCGTTAGAAATTGATAAAATTATAAAGCGTCTCAGGGACGAAACGATCTAAAAATATTGATTTTGTGTGTTATTGTTAATAACAAACTGTTATATTTTGTAACAACACGTGGATAGTTATACAAGGTATAAAATAAAAAGCAACCTATGTGAAGACGGATGGTCAGGTCCGCAGATAATGTAGTCGTAAAGACTCAACGACGACCCGAACATAAACTCTGAATTACTTACATACACACATGAAGAAGGATGGCTGAGTGGTTTCGGCGCTTGGCTTTTTATCTATGGGTCAGTGGTTCGAGCCCTGGTGTGGTTAACTTTTTTTTCTCTTCTTTTTTTACTTTTATTCTCAATTTTATAATGTAGGTTTTTAGTTTTGATGTTTATATTTATCAATTTAAAGCATTTAATGGCAAACTTCAACACATGCCAAAATCTGTGAACAAGTGACATTAAGTATCAAGCAATTGAAAGACCCATGAAGGCATAATTCCTCATCTAGAGATTTCATGATGCAAATTTTCCCAATTTTAGGGCTTTTCGCGCTTATTTTCCCCAATTCACATAAACGGTTCTTTTACCTATTGGGCAAAAAAATCACTGAATATTTCATATTCATCTTATGAGGGGAAAACCCTCTTTATATATTTGTTGGTTTATGCCTGTGTAATCTCCATTTTATGCAGTGAAATAAGTAACTTTATGAGCAACAAAAAAAATAAATGTAACCAAATATAAAGATACGATCTGTTTCCGACCTTTTAACATCGCCCCCACCCCTTTAAATAACGTGCCAATATCTTAAAATTTGCAGAGGAAGTTCAGACTGGTTTAAAAACCTACCTCACAGTTAGATAATGCTCTGAAATATAAATACTTATGGTGGATGACGTCTGACGGTTCACCGTCATTTTCCACGCGCAAAAAATACACAGAAAAAAACAATATTTACTCAGGACACAGTCTCGCATAACAAGGTGCACCTCTTGTATGAAATTAACAATCATTACTTCCGGTTCATTCAGATCTACTTTTGGAATAGATATGCTTTTAGAAAAGGTATTTAATTCTACGAAAAAGAGTCTCACTAGTCAAAAAAAATATATGTTCTAACATCAGATTTTTTTCACTTGCCCTGTAGGATGGAAGCTTTTTGGGAAATTAACTTGTTCTTTCAAGATTGAATTTTTTTTTAATTAAATTTCTGCCACATCTATGTGCTTTTCTTTCGACTGAAACTGTATAGTGGCCTGTGCTGCCTTAAATATGCATAAAAATTAAAGGGATACATCAGAGGTTATTTTTTCAACAGTTCATATGTACACCAAAAATGCAGAAAATTACTTAATTAAAAGGCCAAAACATGAATTACTAAAGCTAAGTCCACAAAGTCTAGTGTCAGTATGTTTAATTCGTCATATTGTGTCTGTGTGAATATTAGTTCACTTTGTAAAAGCCTTGTTTCTTAAATAACTGTGGTTGTTAATAATGTTGTGTGTTATAAATAAAGTGGCTTTAAGGTTTTATAGTGATTATTTATCATTCCAGACAGGCAGTAGAAGAAATTCTCAAAGATGCAAGACGGGGCAAAGAATTAGCAAAAGATTTTGGTGCCCTTGCATGGTAACATATCCATAGTAGATGTTTCTTGTAATACAAAACTGTTGGGAATATCCTGTAATGTGGTAGTTTGTATGTTCTTCTTGTGGATCAATAAATTGCTTTCATTTTTTATTCTACACAATATATACACATTATGCTTTAGCTTAACATGTAGATACGCAATGATATTAAACTGCTTAAAATGGGTTTAAGTCATTGTTTTTTCAATAGAAATTATTTTATTTGAGTCCAAATAACACCATAGAAGACACATCATGGATCAGGATTTTCTTAAAATCATTTTGCATTGTAGGCAGAAGAGGGATGTGTTACCAAACAAACGTTTCTTGAACAACACCCTCGTAAGCACTCTGAGGCATAGTTATCGTCAAGATAAGAAGATGAAAGATGGCAGTAACATGAAGTACAAGCAACACATGTCCAGTCGCAGACGTATGGGTGGCAGAAACAGGTCAGTCATTTTGAGAGACTTGTTTTTGAAAATTAATGAATCCTCCTAAATCCACAACCTGTGTGACTCTTTTGTGATGCTTTTACTAAATTATTTTTATGCCCCCGAAGGTTGCAATATAGTGATCGGACTGTCCGTCTGAAATTCGGTCACACTATGGGTTTTGGTTTCGAAAAATGTGGAAAAACACTTTGCGGTTAGGTTTACAAAAATGTGGGAAAAGGGGGCCAGGGCCAAAACACCCTTTTTGGGGAATGGGCCTCAGCCTTTTTTTAGGGGAAAAATAGCGCGATTTTTTCTTATTTGGGGAAAATAAGAAATTTGTATTTCATTTGGATAATGGAGTTTATACATGAAAAAAATTATATTGGGTGGCCACAAAGTTAGGAAGGTACAGATTCTCTACCGATACAAACTTGCACTGACTGTGGATTTAGATCCCCAAGTGGACCCGTCCCAATTTCCGATTTTTTTTTTTTTTTTTTTTT
>VMBQ01000212.1:356047-378431 GCA_007657795.1 Dreissena rostriformis
GCTTAGGCCTGGGATCACGAAACTTCATAGGGACATTGGTCATGACCGGCAGATGACCCCTATTGATTTTCAGGTCACTAGGTCAAAGGTCAAGGTCACAGTGACCTGAAGCAGTAAAATGGTTTCCGGATGATAACTCAAGAACGCTTAGGCCTGGGATCACAAAACTTCATAGGGACATTGGTCATGACCGGCAGATGACCCCTATTGATTTTCAGGTCACTAGGTCAAAGGTCAAGGTCACGGTGACTTTACACAGTAAAATAGTTTCCGGATACTACTACTTCTGCTACCACCACCACCACCACGGTCAAGTTCACAGTGACAAAAAACGTATTCACACAATGGCTGCCACTACAACTGACAGCCCATATGGGGGGCATGCATGTTTTTACAAACAGCCCTTGTTATCCATTGGTTTTAATTGAAATGTACATTTTTATTTATTTTAAAATTTCATACCAGAAAACAATCCTGTTTTGCTCTACCAGTGCTGTTTAAATAATTAAAGTAAGTCACTGTAACTGTAAAACATGCTTTAGATTTGAAATAAAATAAGGGAAAGATTTGGCTTCACAAAAGGTACAGGGTGCTGCAAAAAAAATGGCAATTTGCAAAGAGGAACCAGTTCGGGACATTTCTAATAATTTGCTAAATCCAAGGAATTTTCAGTCTTGCACTGGTAATTAAGGAGTTGAAGCATACATAGTCTGATCATTTGTCATTGAATATTTGCAATAATATATTAAATTTAAAGATGTTTACACTTTAAGCGTTGATCAGTTCAGAAGGGCATCATGGGAGGTTGCAAAAATGAGCCGGGCTCAACACTGTGGTATTTTGCTCTAGCTCTTTCACTATAAAATTGTAGTTTAGCCTTGAATTATTATCTATTCAAGAGATATTTTTATCACGCAAGGCAAAATTAAGGTGTGCTTATGCTTGTAGATTTCAATCACAACATGATCCCATTGAAGAAACAGAGCAAGAGCCGGAGAAGGTTGATTATGGAGAATTTGATGCAATGAAGTATGCAGAACAGTGCACCGGTCTGTACGTCAGAGATTCGCATAAAAAGCATGCAAAAATGCGTGACAAATTTGTTGAAAAATCTGGCAACACCAGCTCTGATGATTCTGAGGAATCATTCACGGAGTATGATGATACTTCTACTGCACGTGGCACTGACAAAAAACAGAGAATGGATAAGTGAGTGCCGTTGTTGTGGCCTACCTTACTGTTCATGTTCATGAAATAATTTAAATGTAAATTGTGGTCAGTATTGACTGGTACTCACTTTTTTCCTTGGCAGTTTGGCAGTACTCATATTTGTAAGAACTGTCTTCCTTGAACTTACAAATGCTGATTGGATAGTTTAGCGCTGTACAAAATGAAATACCCAGTCCAACAATGTTATTAAATAAGATATAAATACCATATGAATTGCATTATATATCTACAGCTACTACAGTAAATAATAACAACCCTTGCAAAGTCTTATATTATGCAAACTTGTTTTGAAGTGAAATTAAAATGAAATATTACAAGTACATACACTAAGAATATAATATATCAGTTGTGCATTGTTTTCAGGTTTGCAAGTAAATGGACAGACACAGGTTCAGCAGATGAGTACACTGATGAACCCAAAGAACCAAGTGACAGCAAAGGTGCTCATCGTTCTAGTGCAGACCGTCACCCTCAATCTGATCCAGGGTCAGATGAAGAAAGCAGTTTACGCAATGAATACAGGAAGTATGTGAACTCGAGAAAGAAGAAAAAGGATGCAACCCAGCCTGGCACCTCTAGAGATTATGACAGTGACAATGAAAGTGATACTTCAGGGAGTGAGCAGTCAAAAAGAACTGGGCCAGAGATAGAAAAAAGAAAAGCTGCAAGTGTAAGTAGTGCAAATAATTCAGGGACCGAAACCACGGATAACTCAAAACAAAAGAATGTGATTAAAAAAGAAAGGAAAACCAAAAAATTGTCAGTGAAAGGTAAAGACCTCATGGAAATAATTAGCAATAGAAGCATGTATGCAGATATTGAAGAACTGAGAGAAAAGGGTGAAAAGGTTGTAGATAATGATCTGCCGAGTTCTAAGTTTGAAAAAGATAGAAGAAAAAGAACAGCAGTTATATACAGTGAGAAAGAAAGTGAAAGTGAAAAAGAAAAGAAACAAAAACTTTCGAGAAGCTCTAGTGAAAGTGAAAAAGAAAAGAAACCAAAACCTTTAAGCATCTCAAGTGGAAAGGAATCTCAAAGACATAGGTCTCCTGAAGGATATGTTAAAAAATCTCAAGGTCGAACTGCAGTGTTGTATGAAGACAGAGATGACGATGCAGAAAGCAGTGCAAGTCACAATCATGACAGACCTAGCAGGCCAGATAGAGTCAGGCATGACGAAAGTGGAGGTGACAGACCAGTAAGGCACAGCAGATTTGAAGATGTAAGGGGTGGGAGAGAAAATCATCGGTATCACAGGGATCGAGGCAATTTTCATCGCACAGATAGAGGTTTTGGTAGAGGCGGAGAATCAAGACTGCCTGAGCACAATAGAAACTATCAAGATAGAAGTCGCAACATTGAACAGAGGAGAGAATCAAATGAAAGAGCAAGTAGCTCTTACAGGCATTCTGAAGAAAGAAACAGAAGGGATAGGTCAGAGCCCCCAGGAAAGCCTGATGATGATGGTTTTTGGAAGGGCACAGATCATTTGGCAAATGAAAAAGACAGACAAAAAACAGATTTTGATGAATCTACTGACATAAGTGAACTTGGAATACCGTACAAAACTGTTGGAGATGAATGTAGGGAAGAAGATGACGATTTCAATCATGAGCAGAGAAATGAATTCAGTGAAAGAGGTACAGGGTTTAGATCTCGAAGACCGTATCGTGGAAGGCCGTTTAACATGAGAGGATTTCCTTTCCCAAGAGGACGACCATTTCGAGGCAGACCTCCATTTAGAGGTGGTGGTTTTCCAATGATGCCAATGCCTGTGGATCCTTTTTATGCCACCTTTATGCAAGAGTTCTTGAAAGAGAGTGGTTTTGACGAATGGTTGAAGAAAAAAGCAAAGAAGTTTCACAGGCGCCACTCAGATTCTGATTCAAGTTCTTCCAGGTCACGATCTTCTCGTCGCAGGTCACACAGGTCCAAGAGGAAAAGGAGAAGACATTCATCATACAGTGATAGAAGTAGTTCCAGATCGAGGTCCAGACATAGGTCTAGAAGCAGATCACGACGTAGACATAGCTCCTCCTCTTCTAGGCGCAGAAGTTCCTCTAGAAGCCGCAGTAGAAGCTACTCACGTTCTAGAAGTCGGTCTCGAAAACACAAATCAAGGTCTCACAGTTCTAGAAGTCATAGTCGTAGCAGGTCTCGCCATAAAAGCTACACTAGAAGCAGATCGCGTCATTCTAGCCACTCAAAGCGTTCAAAAAGTGATCGAAATCGTAGTTGGTCTAGAAGTAAAGAAAAATCAGTTGAGAATAAATATGTGCCAAGTAAATCAAATCAAGTTCCTGAACCTGAAGCCGAATCAACAAGCGCTCTAGCTCTTGAAATAGTTGAGGAGGAGTTGTTGAGCTCGCAAGCTGTTATGAAACACAAGAAATCAAAAAAGAAGACAAAGCACAAGACAGCAAAAACTAAACCTAATGCTAGTGAAAACCAGTTTATAGTACCTGGTGGAGATATTGTGGTAAAGAAACGAAAGAAGAAAAGTAGGAGACCTAAGTTTAAGAAAACATTTATGGAAGCCTCAAGCACTTTTGATAAAACAGAAGTGTTGGATTTTGATGTTGATGATGGGGAAATCATTGACTCTGAAGCAGAAAACGTTGTGATAAATAATGAGAACTTTGAAAACGTTTCAAGTGACAATGGTGCTGATTGGAGTAGCGAAGAAGAGGGAGAGGTTGTTTAAAATGTAGTTTCTACAAATGTGTACCCGTATTTAATGATTTGAATGACAGTGTTTACCGGTATTACCATGTTTAACTGTGGTAAACCTTTTTTTTAGTTGTATCATTAGTTCACTTTGATATAGTATTAATTTCTGCTTGGTTGAAAACTGCCTTAGGTATTACTCATTAAATTTTAGTTTTATTATGCACTGTGAGTAGAAATATTCTTAAGATTTTGTGCTGTATTATATATTTACTTTACAAATGATGATTTCATAATATAATTTTATTTTGTAAAATATTTGCAATGGTATTGCTAACACGTGGTTAACTGCTGTGTTAATTGAATGGCAATAGACATCAGTTTTGTTGTTCACTCTTCCTATACATAGGAATCATGTGTATTTGATCTGAAATCCTCGAGTAACGATAAACACGAAAATACGGTGTTATATCATGTATGTCATTGATACTTCACTTTATGCGATAGTAGAATTGGAATTAAAATTTGTTTTGTTAACTTTTAATGAAAGAATAGTTTTACATTGAACTATTATTTCTACATTTATCTTCACTTTTTCGTTAATATATTTTCATGCTTTGCGCGTAATCTGAACAACTTAAATGATATTAATTGAAATTGGTTTATAGGCACGAGCACCGTCATACATTGTATATGGCATACAACTACAGCCGCTCCCGTTGATAATACTATGCATTACATCCAGGTAGATTTTCGGAATGGCTACATGTACACCATCCTTTTAAAGTAAAGCTATTTCAACACAACACAAGTGTCACTCAGATACTATTAACACTTGACATAAATCAAAAGAATATGTAATGTAAGCAACAGAGTGGAGAACGCGTACATGTGAACAGTTAATGAATGTAAGTTGTTAAACCTGATACACTTGCACCATTTCTATGACCATTATTAAGTTTAATTCTTAATATGGTCTGTATTGCGATGTCCTTTAAAAGCAACATGCAAACTTATAAACGAGTCCTTTCGTTAATATGTTTATACAAAACAAAAATTGACGAACTAAGAGATAAAAAGCAAGAACGTATGTTGTAAGATATTGACCGAGTAAGGCAATTCATATGACCTCACACATTTGTCGGGTTCACTCTAACCATCGTGTGTTGCGTTTTTTCATCGCCACTACGCCAGGACCGTTAAACTTCATCAATTGATAGATCTCTCGAAATTGTTCATCTTCATAAGGTTAGGACCGTTAAACTTAATAAATTGATAGATTTCACGAAAGTGTTCATCGCCATAACGTCAGGACCGTTATACTACTTCTATATAATTGATTGATAATGATGATGGTGAAGATGATAACAATACTTACTATGGTTATAATAGGACAAAATATAAACACTTATCGAAAGATATACCTAATCATTTATCTATTTTATATTATAATAGGTCTAATATGATTTTCTTTTTTTATTATTGGAATATAATTTTCCTTTTTTTAAATACCAGTGAACGATAAGGTCTCATTGGCCACCGTGCACTGGTGTCATTGTATTAAAATATAATTATAATAATAATAAATTTTCGGCGAAAACCCATGCAGTTGGGGTAAATTTGGCCTACTTTGGTTCAAAATTAAAATATCTTCCCCTGAAAGGTCACAGGGGCAGGTCAGCACATAAGGTAGTCGTGAAGACTCAGCGATCACCTGTTAATAAACTGACATGCACACAGTGTTCATCGCCATAACGTCAGGACCGTTGTANTATATATATATATATATATATATATATATATATATATATATATATATATATATATATATATATATATATATATATATATATATATATATATATATATATATATATATATATATATATATATATATATATATATATATATATATATATATATATATATATATATTTATATATATATATATGTATATATATATATATATATAATTGATTGATCTCTCGAAAGTGTTCATCTGACTTTCTTGAACCATGATGGGAACTTAAACTTGTGATTAAAACTACTTAAATGTTCACTTTAGAACATAACTTTGACAAAAAGCGATCTACCCTTTTCGGCGTAACTGTCTAACCCATATTTCTTCCTTCTTAAATAGCCAATACAATTTAAGCGAAATTTCGCGTCAGTAAACCAGAATGAATAATTCCTAATATCACATTGGCTATTTTGAACGAAGAAACTACTCAGGAATATTTTAGATTTTGGAATACCGGTAACCCCCAATCTGTAAGTACAAACAAATCCTTTTAAAATCACATACCGTATCAATTGCTTTTATTTAAATGAAACTATCGTTGGAAGATGAAATGGATTATCATGGTATGTTCTTACAGATTAGATATGTTTCCAAAGTGTGGAGATCCGGATAACACATACTCTTCCAAATCTTTGGCTACATATGTTTTTTCGAGATGAAATAAAAAAGCAGTTGTTAGTCAGAACTCTTCACGTGGTCTACGGTTTGACTAATTATGTTCCGAGCTATTATGCGGAAAATAAATTTTTCATTAAATGAAGTTATCTACCATTTTACATTCACCTTTTAACTAAGTCGCGTCCAGTCTTTGGAAGGCCGTTCAGCTCGTATTCGAATGGCAATATTTGTTACTCCCATTCCCATGATTCCTCTGCAAGTGATTTATCAGTTCTAAAAGTAGCAGGGGCTCGGCATATACTCTATTCGCTCTGAAGTTTTGTTGCTGTACAGTATTTACTTTCTTTTATACAAATGAACATATATTAAACATCCGATAAATATCGGATTATTTAAACCGTGTTTGTTTCGCATTTCAAATAAATCCATATACTATGCAACGGGTGGTACGTTACACACTTCTAAGCTGACACATTACATTCCCTCTAACATCCGTTTTAGCAATTGTATATTTTTGATAAATTACTGTACTTAAAATGATCAGGTATGCATGATGCAAAGCACTTGAAGGTTCGTTGAAATCTAAGCCAAATTATTTGCTGACATCCATCATAAACAATAATATTCGCACCTTTTTCTGGTTATTCAGTCGAACTAATACGTTTACTATCACTTCACACGAAAACATGTATACACATGTATATTTCTTGTTTTTGTACATTTGTCGGTCTTCGCAATGATGTATTTTTATGCCCCTTTAAAAAGGGGGGGGGGGTATATTGTTTTTTGGCCTGTCTGTCATTCTGTCCCAAAACTTTAACCGTGGTCATAACTTTTGCAATATTGAAGATAGCAACTTGATATTTGGCATGCATGTGTTTCTTATGGACGTACATATTTTGAGTGGTGAAAGGTCAATGTAATCCTTCAAGGTCAAAGGTCAAATATATGGGTCAAAATCGCTCAAAAGGGGAATAGTGTTTCTCAAACACATCACTTGTTTGTACCTACGTTAAACGCATGCTGTTACTATATATATATATGTGACTATCACCTCATAACAATGGACTTGTTTATTGACGTGTAATAAACAGGGCCCACCTCCTGTAATTTACTGCCTCTTCCAACCCTCATCGGAAAATGAACGACGCAAAATCCAAAAAAAAATGTAAACGAAATTGTCAATTAAAGAACACCTTCAACATTTAAATTATTCCTTCAATCGCTAAGAAAGAGTTGCCGATTAAAAAAATCATTTAAAGTAGAAATGTGAATACAGTATTTTATGGTATTTTCTTTGTAAATTTTGATTGGGTTTGTAGTTTTTATTTGCTATTTTAAATTCGCAAAGTATATTGCTGGACACTTCAGGCAGTTAAATGCATCGTGGCTAAAGGAGTACCCATGGTTAGAATACTCAGTTTCAAAAGATGCAGTTGTGTGTGGCCCATGTCTTCTTTTTTTTCAAAGTCGGAAAAAATAGAACCTTCACAGATAAGAATCCAATTACTGATTTGAAAAACCTGTATACTTATGTTTAGCGGCAAATTGGAAATAACAACCGTGTAGAATGCATAAAAATTGCTGTACACTTCTTAGACATCAATGCAGGGGAAAAGCAAATCAATCTCTCGCTCATTTTCAGATGCTAGAGCTCTAACTATAGAAAACAACAGACACATAGTAGGGGAAATAGCAGGGACCCTTGTCTTGTCGGCCAAACAGAACATTGCCATTAGGGGACACAAGGAGGATCGTAGTTATGTCATGGCATTGCTTAGACATAAAGCAAGGAGTGACAAAATTCTACAGACTCACTTAGACAAAAAAGACACAAATGCTAAATACACATCGCCAGAAATTCAAAATGAAATTCTTACCATAGCTGCGAAACAGATACAAGAAAAGATTATGAACGACTGCAATGGAGCTCCTTTCTTTTCAAACCAGCAGACGCGAACAACTGTCACTGTGTGTACGATTTGTCGTTAACACTGAAAACGAGTTTTGTGTGTGGGAGGAGTTTCTGGGAATAATTTCTTTAGATTTTAATCAGGATTTGAACATTTGTATTATATGTTTTGTCATCTTTCATTTTTAGTTTCGCGGCTCAGACGCTCATTCTATCGAGGGTACATTCTGTCACAGATAAAGACATAGCAGCCGTGTACAAATGCTATGCAGCGGACCTCCAGTGTATACGTCAACAGCTGGACCGAGAGGTCAATCGATGGAAGGTCCGATGGAGTCTTATGGATGCAGACAAACAGCCCAAAACCCTGCTTGATGAACCGAACGCATGTTGAAGCGCTTACCCACTTATTCAGCCTATACTCACATTATTGCTCACCATGCCTGCAACATCAGCATCCTGCTAGCGGTCCTTCAGCTCTATGAAGCGTATTAAGACATACATTCGCTCAACCATGGGCGAGGATCGCCTTACATCGCTTGCAGTGCTCCACATCTACCGGAAAAGTGTGTAGTGGTCATTGAAAAAGTGATCAACCCTTTTTCGTCTTCCAAGAGTCGGAACATGCAGTTCCTCTAACCAAACTTCAGCTATGCAAGTGAATTGATTGCTTTCTGTTGCCAAAACTGTATTCATATATGTTAAAAATGTTTTCAACGAAACGAATAGTTTATTTTTGTAAACTATAGTGAGAAAAATCGCATCGGCGTCCACTACTGGCCTATTTCCTGGGAGGGGGGATTCCCCCGGACCCCCTAAAATGTGCCTGCACATCCCTTGAGGGCTCGCTACGCCCCTGTGTTGATGCAGTTTTTTTAAAAGAGAAGTTTGTTTAAGATAAACAATATCGTTTTACGGTAATCGGAATCGCGTTTTACGACATCGGATTTTGGGCGGGAACACAACTCCGGTACAGTCTAAAATCGACCGGGTTCGTTTAAGTATATTGACCGTACCCGGGGTACATGTAAGTATACTTAAAAGTACCCGGGGTACATGTAAGTAGTACCCGAGCCGACAATGACCAATCGAGCCTTACTAGACTCACGACAGTTGGGACGAGTTTTGAATTATAGCTGCACTATCCAGCTTTTTCTTGTAACTGACATATATTTTTAATTTAAGTGTGGTCTTGTGTGGGGGGGGGGGGATCCGGAGTTTACGGAGGAAACCCCGCCAGACCGATATGGTAACCACCAACCAAACTGCTTCCGGGAACGGGGATTGAACCCGTTTTGCCTAGATGAGAGGCGTGCGTACCAAACACTGCGCTAGCATAACTGGACAGACATATCAGTTAAACATGCCTATTCATCCAAATAAAGCAAATATAACGGTCCATTGACTTTGTTCAATCATCTGCCAGGTCTTTTGATCGTCATCCGGTTGAAAAACACTTGTGCGATTTGTCAACGGTTTAACGGATCAAATTATAAGAATTTGATAAAATGTGAATGTCCGAAAAATTAGAGTCATAATATAAGGGAAACATCTGAGTGTCCGAAAATATCGAGGCACACCATATACTTATTTGGGCTAAAAAAGAGGGTATCCGAAAACTAAGAGTATCCGAAAACTTTACGGTAAAACATTAGTACTAATGAAACAGAAATCGTTCAACCGCACACCTTACACATTTTCATTTTCTTTATAACATCAAAACGAATACAAAAACCTTTACAAACATGTATAAAATTAAAGTATTATATTTTGAATGACAATGAAGAAAAGAGAATACTAAAAATTACACGCAAAAAAAGCTTGGTAACGTGTGTGTGCAATTATTGGATCATTTAAGGAAACGTACAGGACAATCAAGCGTTGATCGGATGCCCGTTTTGATAAATTTTAATTATTCTTATTGCATACTTTTCCGAAATCTACTGTCTTTTAGAAGATCTTTATTTCTCAAAAGAATGATGGATTATCGAGAATTCCTGCTATACAGCTCTTCATCAGAGTCGCTTTCAAATACATCTGGATTTTTGGGCAGAGATTTATATTCCTGTCCCTTGCCCGAGTGACTGATGTCTGATCCCCGTGCGGCAGTGTATCCGGGCATTTGTTGAAGATCGGGCTCCGATGTGGTGGGCATATAAACCCCGGCATGCATCCTGGACTTGTGCATGACCTCGGATTCGATGTCCCTTTCCATTCGTTGCCTGCAAATGAGTTGCATGATTGTCGGCCAGTATTTGAATTGTAAATGAATATTATTAAAATATGTGCGATGTGCATATGTATGCTGTCATACAATAGCATCCTTTTTATGAAGATGTGCTATATTTAATCATTATATCTTTTATTACTTCACGGATGCAAACGGATTTAATGATGCTCTATAAGTATATATTAGCTCCCAGAAAATATATTTCTTTGTAAAGAGCATGTTCTGAAAAACGGATGTTGGCGTGTGCTTTACTCGTAATGTGTTGTCAAATTTGTAATTGGTGGTATACAGAATTAGGGGGGGGGGTTATACCAGAGTACCGGGGGGATGCGTATTCCGGAGCTGAATGCGTTTAAGTGAGGTTAGTTGGAACTGACTAACAAAATGGCGCCGTTTTGTGATTTTCGCGAAAGAGTAGCATATATTTTCATCAGGTAGGCCACTTTATATTTATATTTCTTTTAAATGAATGAGCCCTTTCGGCTCTACGGTGTGTGTGCTTCCCTCGTTTTTATGCTACAAGATCGTAGACGTCGGAATGAAAAAGTTATTGAAGGAAAACCGTCAACAAATTTGTTGTTTAATTACATGATCTTCGAGATATTGGGTTTACGAATATCATTTTCTCTTATAATAAACAGTATTTGCGCATGTGTACAGTAAAATATAACAAAAATCACGGTTATTTTATTTTCCCGGTGTGGTTTTATCTCTAATATTTTTTTTGTCGATATGTGTAGTACAAACGTCACAAACGTTATTTTTTATATGTACAATGTCTTTTACATTCATGCATATTATTTCAAAATTACATTTATAATTTAGAGAATACTCACCGCCTTCGCTTAAAATACATCCCCACCACGAATATGAGAAAGACCGTGGCCACCAAAACGCCAAACACTGTACCCGCTATGGTCCCTAAAACGAGTAGAGACATATGGGCCCAGTATCAAGAAAATTCTCAATCTTTTAGCTCATCTCAGAAAATTTGAGTCTCCACTAAGCTGAGTATTGGGAATGTCAGTCAACTCACAAACACTCTTAAATCTCAGCCTTAAGATTATGCGCTTATTCTTCATCAAACTCAGGGTTGAGTGAGAATTAAAAAACCCTTCTGTGATCACCAAATTCAGCATAACGATATAACTCATCTTCAAACTTAAGTAAAACTCAAAGTCGAGTCAGACTATTGACTTAAGTACCTGTGTGATACTATACCATTAAATATCATGGAATAGATACAGAGTCCCGCTTTGGTCCCTTCAATGAGTGGAGAGACATTGAATGCCATGGTATATGCAAACCGTGATTCAATTCGTATACCGGGTAAAAGCATGCACGTGCGCAAATTTCTTAAAATATATAAGACTAATTACCGGCTTCTGCTTTGACACCATCAATTTCGTGGGGCTTGTCCTCTGAGTCCTTATCATCGTGACCGTAGGCGTCGTAATCATCATCTCCATTGGATGTTGTCGTCTGGACTAGAGATGAAAAACATGAACTGTTATCGTACCATATTTGTCCTATATGACCGAAACATGCGAAAATATGTATTATGGCATATTTGGCCAGGGTAGCTCCAGACCAGCCTTCGCAATCGCGCAGTCTTGTCTGAAGCTACACTGTCCGGTATAAAGTCACGCAAGGTTTTATGGTCTCATTAGCGGACAGAGTAGCTCTTGACTAGACGCTTGTCTGGAGTTACGCTGGCCGCATACGACATAAGACCAATTTTCGCATGACGCGACTCATATTATCAACACGATAAGCTTACAATAATCGATTTTGGAACAGAGCATATGCACTTTATTGAAATCGTGTTGAACAAGTGAAGTAAATAACGACGCTTTTTAGAACTTGCAATATGTTAAAATACCGTAGTGATAAGTTCAAAGAAACATGTCTCATGTGTTGTTGTGTTTTTATACTTAAATTTTAAAATACATTTTCATTCGTTAAACACATGATCTTTTACAGGCAGGAATGTTCTCTTATTTTTTGGAGTCTTTTTCCTAGAAACCACTTGTTGAATATGGCGATATTTTCACAGGCGACACTAAAACAAATCCTAAAATTTGTGAAGAGTTGGGAACAAATAACTTCATTAAAAGTCCATTTCATCTATGCGGCTTTATCTTGGAAAATGTCCAGATAATCGCCACATTCTGGGATTTCTTTAATACTTCATGATTTATTTGCTTTTATTATCCGTTAAACTCGCTTAATGGCCTGTGGTCAATCTTTTTTGGCCGTTATGTTGTCAGTAAAAAGTGGTGAGTTTACGTTAGTTACAAGAGGTTAACTATAGCTCTTCCACTTACATGTTTATCTCACAATGTATGTACATGAATATTTAACGATAACACCTGATATTTACAATGTAATTCTTATATACTGAACAGTCTATATACACACGCTATAATGAATCTGACGTAAAAAAGTTACCCTCTACACAACACACTCCGAAGTAATATAGTTATCAAATGAATAGATTAAACTAAAGGAATGCAATTGAAAAACATATAACAATTATATCGCAACTCTCACCAGTCGTGTTTCCAGAGTGCCACAAAAACCCATGGCATAGCGAACATTTCAAAGCCAATACCAAAAGCACGGAAGGATACCGATAAAGTGAATGCATGATAATTATAAATCCCCGTGTCACTTATTTATAAAATAAATGCGTTTACTTTTCTATACATGTACATCCAAAGTAATAGTTAAATGCATGTTAGTTTTACTAACAGTTATTTACTGTAAGTTGCTAATTTTTCGGGATGCTTTGGACAGGATACATGTTACACATCGTGCACACATGCGTAAATTTGTCCTTTGACTTAATTTTTCACCATAACTAGTTACAAATTACTCCCGCTGTAACACAACGATGTCAATTAGAACAACAAAAATGAACGCAACACTCATAATAACAACATTTTTGTACAATTTATTTAAAGGTTTGACAGAAAATGTAATGAACGCAAAAATGTATGTGCGCAATACTTACTGATTTACGGCAAATGATTTTGTGATGTAGCTACTGCGATAGCACTATCACAGTCCAACGTCCATTGTACGATTTCAGTTAGTCATAAACTATATCTTTTTGATAAACTCATAACTCCAATTCGTTACTACGGAAGCGAAGTGTGGGATTTTGTCAACAGTTTATCAATTGAAAGGGTTCATTTGCAATATTGTAAACAAATACTTGGCGTCAAGAGATGAACTCAACACGATTGTGTATATGGTGAACTTGGACGTGTAAACTATCAATACAGGAGATATGTTAACAAAATTGAATACTGGCTGGATACAACTTTTAAGAACATCAGATAATAAATTAAAAAAAAACAANGAGCGCAAACCATAAGTCTCATGAAACCGGTAGGGGACAATTACCAGTGATCAGAGAAATTTATATTTCTTTGATCGTGAATGTATAAAAATCCATATTCTATTGAAACCAATGAGTTTTACTGGAAATTCGTGCAGGAATCTTAATAGTTCTTCCTGAAAAATAATGATATAAATTCACAAATTTTGAATCCAGCATCCTTTCATTTACCATATTTATTTGACAATTTGTGTGAAACAGTTTAATTGCAGAGGGATAATTTTCTCAGCTAAAACTGGATCACCATTTTTTTTTCACCATTAAATCCCTGTAAACTACCAAAAAGCATAAATTAATTGTTTTTACTGCTCCATTCTTCACAAAGTTAAACACACAATCATTTTTAATAGCGACGTATAGCAAATACAAATTTCACATGTTGACATACACTCTTCACAAGTCTAACAAAAAAGATAATCAATTTTAAAATTCCCAAGATGTGCCGTACCTGAGTGCCAGATGGAAGGGCACCTGGACCATCTTCAGAGTGCCGGCGGGGTCGAGAAGGGCCACCTGGAACGCCTTCATGCGGACCCCTTTACTGGTGACATTGTTGAGCCCCAGGATGCCGTGAGATATGGACACCAGCTGGCAGTGCTTGCTAACGTTGAACGCTGCCACACGAGGGCCATTACCGGCAAGCCATATCTGTGAGCATTACGATCAATAGCTTGTATTACGCTGTACAAGTGGTAATAAACAAAGTTATTTAACAAAAGAAGCTGAAATTTACATTGATGATTGCTTTATCTAAACGTAAAGCTCTTTTACAGCAGGTTTAGTTGGTGCATTAAAGATCAAACACATTAACTCACGTTACTTTATGTGCACACATCAAGCGTTACTTTATGTGCACACATCAAGTGCTACACAAACTATGAAAGTGTTTATTCACAACTGTCCATACCTCCAGTATGCCCCGCCTGGAGGCATATATGACCAGGAACTGGGCACTGCGGCACTGTCTCATGTGGGAGTGGGACTCCTCCTCCTCCTTCACCTCAACCCAGCCCACCGTGGCATCACGGTAACCTACAGATTATAATGTGGTCATTGTGGGCATATTAATCTTGGCGCAGTGGCTCAACAAATTAACAGAAAATTCAGCCAACTTTTGGAGATTACAATAAAATTAATATAGCATGGACTTGATTAAACTAGAAATGTGTCACAGACACTGATGCCCCCTTAACATATGTTTGGACACAGGCAGTCCGCACAGGCTAATCAGGGACAACAATTTCTGCTTTTATGGAATTTTTGTTTAAATGATGTTTCTTCTTAGCGAAAATCCAGTTTAGGCGGAAAGTGTCGTCCCTGATTAGCCTGTGTGGACTGCACAGGCTAATCTGGGACGACACTTTACTCACAAGCATTATGCCCAGTTTTCTCAGAACGCGACTCATATAAGGATAATGCATATAAAATTTCTTAGAACGTGGATCGTCATTTCCTGTGATCAGACACAGAAATGAACAATTCATTAAAAAATGTCATAAAACAAATCAAAGGGCAATAACTGTGTAAACAATTATTGGATTGGAAGAACCAGGCAGTATACACATGTCCACCCAATGGGAATGCTCATATGAAGTGTCATGAAAAAAAGATAATAAGTATTCATGATCGAGTACCATAAGAAATTATAATTTAAAGAGCAAAAACTACCTACAAAATAAATGGAGCAGAACATCACATAATATGCACATGTCAACCCTAAAAGGAAAGTACATATAACCTTTATCAAATTACAAATTAAGTTTGAGATTTTGTGTGGAAAAAAAATCATTACAAAAAGTCATATTAATACTCAAAGGGCAATAACTCCCAGAACAATCATTGGACTGGCACAAACTGACAAGGATGCAAGTGTCCAACCTATAGGGATGCTGCATATCTAGTTTCATCAAATGGATCATGACTGTTGAAATCTTGCATGAAAACAATAAGTTGCATATTAATAATCAAAGGGCAATAACTCCCTAAATAATCATTTAACCAGAATGACCTGACAAGGATGCAAGTGTCCACACAATTGGGATACAGCATAGCTCAAGCTAATTAAAATGCGTATTATTAATGTCTGAGATCTCCCTTGGTAGCACAAATAATAATCAAAGAACAATAAAACCCAGACAAATCATAAGACCAGAACGACCTGAAAGAAAGTTTTGTTAAAAAGATCAGTCAACATTACACTGTTGTTTAACTTTTAAGATGCCACTGTAAAATATCTGACTGAAAACTCCTCACATTCATCTTCGTGCACAGAACTGTAAATGTAAAAACCATGTATACATAGGCCTGCACTACAGTATGAATATATCTACTCTACTTATGAGTGACATATTTAAAGGGGGATTTATTTCACTTTGTATACTTACAACTGTCTCCAGTCAATGGATATAGTATTTTATTTACCGGTAATGAAGACAAAAGTGAATTTAAACATTTTTTATGTTGAAATTAATCAATTACAAGGTTTAAATTGAACTCTCTACCTACGTACACAAAGAAACTGAATGCAGTTTTACATTCAATTAAGGGAAACATAATCTAAGGTTGCTTATGTAATCCTATTTTATTTGAGTCTCAATGTTGAATTTAACTGAGACCAAAATTGAGATTTTTGGTAGTCTCAATTGAGGCATAAAAATGAGTTTGAGTTTAAATAGGATATTTTTAATTTTCATAGTCGCTGGACCACACCCAAGACCTACAACATTCAAGAGTTCAATCTAAAGACTAAATCTCATTCACTAGATATTTAACCAATAACAATTAATGCTCAAAAGTTACAAGTTACAAAAAAGTTACAAACAATCTGATTGGTAAATATTTTGAGTAGAGACTAAGGGCATTATTAGTGCTAAGACAAGAGTGTATGTAGAAGTAATGGTCCATGCCTTTCCACATCCTAGTGGCTATTCCTTGAGCGATGTCGATGAGTATGACCCTGCCAAAGCTGTCAGTGGTGGCAGCGTACGTATTGTTAGGGGACAGACTGACACAGAGACCCTCACGGCGCTGGTCCGGCAACCCAAACCTGCAGGGGAAGAGCACACGTCAGATGTGTCAATAGTAAACATCCCTACAGATATAGGGAACATCACTGCACATACATGTGCCCATTGTAAACATGCCTAGAGATATACAGAACATCTTTAGAACAAGAGATACTCATTTACAACCTAGTTGCACCATTACTGCAAATTAACCTTGTTGATGTTGTGTGTTTTGTAAGTATGATGTTGAATAATTTAAAAACTAAAGCTTATTTTTGGATACATTTATTCAACACCATGGCCAATCAAATTACACCATGTTAAATGTTTTCAAAATTATAACTTTTAAACATGATTACATATTGCAAACAACATTTCAACAACAAACAGTCTATTAACAACCTGATTGACTTCCAAGAACTAGGAATGTTACCTCAGCGGTAAAGGTGTGGCTGGCTCTATTTTGGGTTGTTTTTCGCCGCTAGTCTCTGACTTGCCTTTTGACCCAAAACTCAACCATCCACTACAAGATTGCACACAATTCATTTAAGAAATACAAGTGTTGCATGTTTTCAAAAGAGTATCAGTGAAATGTTATGCCGATCTCTTTGAGCAATAGACAAGGTTAAGTTGTAAGTCTTATACATGGTCAATCTTAATACCAATGATTCATGGATATAAAATAAATAAATGAACCTAGGTAAATTGCTGTTATCAAAACGTTTACCTGCAAAATTGATTTGTTCGCAGGCAAATAACAACTCTTGTAAGCCATGTTCAACATATAGGCAGCTAAACGTGAATGTCTGTACACTTGTTTTGATAAATTATAACATATTAAGAATACCATCAATCAACCCTACCTTGCAGCAGACATAATGGCTGACTTTAGTTTACTTGCTACAGCAAAAGCTACTTCAGACAGAATAGGTTGGGTGCTTCCCTAAAAGATGCAGTAGTACAAATAAGATTATTAAATATAAAATGTCTTGAAGCACACCGGATCATTAAAGGTCAATTTTAACAATTTTGGAAACTTTATTATATTAAAGATAATTGTTTGAGATGCCGAATAAAACTATTTGCAACAATTTAGCGTTACGCCTTATGCCAAAAATCACCAGATAAATCGTCCAATAACGCACCGTTTTCTAAAAGCTGGACTGACTTACCTCCCTTGCTGTGACGTCACACATGTACATCCGCTATTTTTTACCTGCGTTATTCATGCCGAGACGATCAACTGCATTGCTATTACATCAATACTTTTATGTAAAAGTATGGAGTTTTCTGACGAATCTGATCACTATGAAGATGAACTGCGTGAAATTAGACCGTATATGTACAGTACACGCAATTTTATCGATTTAAAAAATCCCAATTAGACCAGACTCCTTTCCCGAAATGGCTGGATAAAAGCCATGAAATGTTCGTTATTAGATTTTTCATCATCTATCCAAAGTATTGCATTCTTTCTAAGTAAATAAATGCAAGTGAAAGAAATCGTATTATTGTAACACATAATTTAACTTTTAACAATAATTCTAATCATTTGCACCAATCGATGTAATTACATCGATGCTCTAACTGTTAATCGCGCAGGTGTGTTCTAGTTCGTAATCTTTTCCACGTATGCACAGTGCAAATGTAAGTTTAATAAACATGTTTAGAAGATAGAAAAACAACCGTATTTTTCGAGGTAAAAGACGCTACTTTTTTCCGAACCGTCTTATTAATGGACAAAAATGAAAAACAGAATATCCTAATTTTTGCAAAAAAAATGCGCGTGTAATAATCATTAGCGGTAATTTGATTGCCTCTGAATAACCCCCATGTCACTATCAATCGATCATTTGGTTTATTGCAGTTTTATGGCTTTGTTATACCTACCACACTGATCCTTACACTGTACTCCTCCCAGATAAATTAGTGGGTCAGTTACTGAAGAGACCGATGATAGCAACAGGGTGAAATCCTCCTGGAAATCGTGCTTTTCGTGCATTATATTATCAAAATATTTGTTTTACACGGAAAGCGTTCTAACAAATTAATATTGAATATTACACATGTAATGCAAATATAAATGTTGTGTTGAATTCCCCAATACGAATACCAATTTGTAATCCGAACGTTTACAAATTTTAGCGTCAAATATACAGTCGGGATTGTTAGCAGATATAAAAGGAATATGTCTTCTTTTCCAAATTTCAACATGTATTTACACCCATGCACTTGAAAGTTTTGTTGTCTTTTTAGACGCCGAGGATAAAAGGAAACCGTGCTCGTCTATAGGCTACCGCACCTGTAGGAGTGATAATTTCGTGATGTTTATGCTTTTCTCAGTTTGAAGCCATGACGAACCAATAACTGATTTTAATAATTGCATCATATATGTCTACATGTCGAATTTTGTATTGAAACATAAGGCGGTGGCCAATCTGATTTATCGGCATTTTGTTTCATTTCAGACTCCATGCAGTTTTCAGATCATAATCTCTGTGATTTATTTCTCTAACTTTTTAGTTTCTGAACGCGCGTGATACTGAAAATAGCCATCGGGATTGTGTTTTATTGTCCAAACAAGCACACAGTGGCTACGACCCGTGTTTTTGATCCCTAAATGTAAGATAAGCACGTGCACTATTAAATATTATGTTGGTCAGTACAAACGTTCTACCGAAAACCNACGTACCGCCAAATACCCGTTATAAATAGCTAATGTTCTTTATAAACTAATTTATTTTTTTGCATTTGCATAATCAATTAATGACACAAAGTCACAAACCCCTTTTACCAGCGTTATAGGCGGTGAAAAGTCCATAAAAATCATCCGAAATATCGAGTAAATTATATGCAATCTATAGGCAAAGAAGGCACTTTGGTGTTCGATTGTCTAGGTTTTCTGACCGCTAAGCCACCTAACTAAGTGGGCGGAGCGATCATCGTCCAGGCGAGATGTCAATTGGCAACAATGCACATTTGTGAGCCTTTGTTATCCATATTTTACATTTATTTGTGTATCCAATCATAATTTAAAGCAACTCAAGCTTCATCTATTAACCTTACAAATATGTCAAGAATTTATTTAGAGAAACATTAGTTTTTTTAACTGCTAAATAAGGGAATAAATTATATGGCAGCAGTTGTGTGATATATATATATAGAGCCTTGGCAAGTGGTACTTGTTCAGGTCCAAACAGCAACAACACTGACCTGTTAGTGGTACACGTATGCTGTTTTTACCGTCACTTTCTGCCTTTACTTTGAATGTTCACAAAAGAAAAATGCTAAGTAACCTAAAAGCCATATAATGATATCATGAAAAAAAATAATGTCAATGCAGATGGGAGGTATAAATTTAAAAAAAAACGCACTAATTTAATGCCTTCTTTTAGTCAGTGTATCGGTGTATGACAATGTTAAAGAAGTCCAGGAGAATACTCGCCTGTGGTGTGCATGTCCACGATAGTCTCCATGTCCTGTGGGGCCCACTTCTTGTAAGCCAGTGGAGGAGGCTGCAGACTGACCTCTCCACTAGCTGTCGCTGAAATCACAGCATTCAAGGAATGCAACAGAACTACATCAAGGCTCTAAAATAGTTTATTTGACATTTTTGTTTCACTTGTTTCTATTAGTACAACAATGGAACATATAGAAGTGGAGTTTGAATTGTTCCAATTCAAGGGAACACATTTGATTATTAACAAATAAAACTAAATAATTATTTAAAATAGAACATATTTTTTAATTCAACACAAGAGTCCAACATTAGAGAAGTGTTTTTCCGGTGTCATGGCATTGACTTTAATGACCCTTACCATATTCAGATAAATAAAATTTCCCAAATCCCTGATAAATCAGGCCCTGTTCATCACATGCCAATTTAATGAGTCCATTGTTATGAAGTAATAGTAACAAGCCCTGCTTATGACAAGGCTAATGGAAATTCGGTCTCATTAAAAATTGGGAATAATTTTTTATCCGGATCTTTAATTCATGGGTTGTTCTACAAACCAAATCATCACAAAATAATGTCACACAAACAATAATTATTTTGCAATAATCAGACAGCCCTGCATACTGACGTACATATTTATGTCAACCAGTGCTACAGGTTGCTCACCTCTGGCCACCTGATTCCTGCAGGCCTTGAGGGCCTGGTACAGACTGAAGCCGTCTATGGTCACCAGCGCAGTCACATACAGGATGAGCAGCTCCTCATGCTGATAACAGTTAAGGCAAATGCCATTCATAACAACAATGGTGCATTGTACTAAAGACTTCTAGAAGGAGCTTTATGTACATTGTGCATGGCCCCAGATACAGTCTAACTGGCTTCAGACTCAGATTGATGACATCATTTATGACATAAGAATTTGTAAAAACAAGACTATGCCAAGCAATTATGTCCCTATATCTCCACCATTGTCAGATTTTTTTTATTCTATTTTATTTATTTTTGTTGCCATAGCAACCAGATTTTTTGACGTAGGAACAAAATGAAATGATGTTTATAATGTCCATATTGCCTTTTTCCATGTTTCAAGTTTCATGAAAAAATATGAAGAACTTTAAAAGTTATTGCAGGATCCAGAAAAGTGTGACAGACTGACAAGACGGACTGACGGAGCAAACCATAAGTCCCCTCCGGTGAAACCAGTAGGGGACAACAAGTAATTAATTAATTGTTAACTTACAAAAGAGCTAGATATCAAGCCAGAAATGTACCACTATCTATTAAAAATATAGAATTGTCACCTGTTCTGCAATGCCAAGGTAACGCCTGGGAGTATAAGTATTACACTTAAGTCTCTGAACAGGTTCTGTGTGCAACTTTTGCGACAAAAGCAAAGTTCCAGTCTGAAAACATGATCGAAAGTTATAATTTAAACATTTCACATTTGTATTTACAAGATTTAAAACATGTCATTTCATGCAAGGTTTCAGCTTTCTTATCACCTAGTGAATGATTTCAGTAACATAATACAAAAAATGTGGCCAATTTTTTTTTTAATAAAACTAAATCCATACGTGACCAGAGATAAATCATATAAAGTGTACTCCACAGAAAATGCTTAATGCTATAACTGAATATAAATACAGGAAACATGTAAAGGGCGTAACTTATTTGTAATTAAGGTTGACAAGAGCACCGCTGCCAACGCTCGGCTGTGGGTGCTTGGATTTATTTTTTTACCTTTGACCTTGAAGGTCATCATTGACCTTGACCTTTTCACCACTCAAAATGTGCAGGTCGATGAGTTACACATGAAAAACCAAAAAAAAAAAAGAAGTTTTTTTTTACCTTTGACCTTGAAGAATGAAATTGACCTTTGACACTCAAAATGTGCAGCTCCATGAGATACACATGCATGCCAAATATTAAGTTGCTTTCTTCAATATTGCAAAAGTTATGGCCAATGTTAAGGTTTGTGCAAACAAACCAACAGACAAACAAACCAACAAATAGACAGGGCAAAAACAATATGTCCCCCAGTTTAGACTGGGGGACATA